>LGRX02033126.1:0-192542 GCA_001247695.2 Cymbomonas tetramitiformis | reverse complement strand
GATATTCACATTTATTCCATGGAATATTTCATATGGATTAACACACATAAGCACGAAGGCATCGGCCACGCATCTTTGAAACTAACGAGTTTCAAAGATGCGTTTTTTGTCATTTGGGTGCGCATACCCAAATAACAAATCAGCCGAGCGCTTCCCGTTGGCGTGGGGTATCCAACGCTTGAATGTTGAATATTCATTGTAATATGAGTTAGCAAGCGAGGTTGCATTGCATTGGGACAGAATCTACGAAACTGTCCTATGCCTTTGCCTTTGGGTTTGGGTTCGAAGGTGACACCCAAACCCAAAGATGCCAAACAGCCGAGGGCTTCCCGTGCGTCCTAACGCACAAAACTTGGCACGAATACTGCCAAGATACATATATTTAAGTTACCAGAAGCTCAAGGCTTCAAGTTACTTGTGCGCGAAACGCGCAATCTATTTCTAAGGCAGATGTTTTGGGTTTGGGTTCGAACGTGACACCCAAACCCAAAGATACCAAACAGCCGAGGGCTTCCCGTGCGTCCTAGAGCACGAAACTTGGCACGAATACTGCCAAGATACATATATTTAAGTTACCAGAAGCTCAAGGCTTCAAGTTACTTGTGCGCGAAACGCGCAATCTATTTCTAAGGCAGATGCTTTGGGTTTGGGTTCGAGCGTGACACCCAAACCCAAAGATGCCAAACAGCCGAGGGCTTCCCGTGCGTCCTAACGCACGAAACTTGGCACGAATACTGCCAAGATACATATATTTGAGTTACTTGAAGCTCAAGGCTTCAAGTTACTTGTGCGCGAAACGCGCAATCTATTTCTAAGGCAGATGCTTTGGGTTTGGGTTCGAACGTGACACCCAAACCCAAAGATGCCAAACAGCCGAGGGCTTCCCGTGCGTCCTAGAGCACGAAACCTGGCACGAATACTGCCAAGATACATATATTTAAGTTACCAGAAGCTCAAGGCTTCAAGTTACTTGTGCGCGAAACGCGCAATCTATTTCTAAGGCAGATGCTTTGGGTTTGGGTTCGAACGTGACACCCAAACCCAAAGATGCCAAACAGCCGAGGGCTTCCCGTGCGTCCTAGAGCACGAAACTTGGCGCGAATACTACCATGGTACATATATTTAAGTTACCAGAAGCTCAAGGCTTCAAGTTACTTGTGCGCGAAACGCGCAATCTATTTCTAAGGCAGATGTTTTGGGTTTGGGTTCGAACGTGACACCCAAACCCAAAGATGCCAAACAGCCGAGGGCTTCCCGTGCGTCCTAGAGCACGAAACTTGGCACGAATACTGCCAAGATACATATATTTAAGTTACCAGAAGCTCAAGGCTTCAAGTTACTTTTGCGCGAAACGCGCAATCTATTTCTAAGGCAGATGTTTTGGGTTTGGGTTCGAACGTGACACCCAAACCCAAAGATGCCAAACAGCCGAGGGCTTCCCGTGCGTCCTAGAGCACGAAACTTGGCACACATACTGCCAAGATACATATCTTTCAGTAAGTTGAAGCTCAAGGCTTCAAGTTACTTACTTTTTTTCAAGCAGAACACGCCGTGAGTGTCTATTGTGGCAAAGATGGCAAATAATAAAAGTCATTATGCGTAAAGAGTTGTTATTCACGGCCGTGACTTTTAGATTCACGGCCGTGAATCTTTCGGAATGGAACCAAAAACCGTTCGATTTTAATCGAACGGTTTTTGGTTCCATTCGGACATATGGACATCACGGCAAGACAACTCTTCAGTGTAATATTTCGCATGGCATGGGGATAGCTCAACAGGTACAGGTACAACGTCATGGATGCATGCACCGGTCATAGCCGGATGACATAAAGAAAACTTATTCTAAATTAACGATAAAATGGGGTATTCTAAACTTATGAAAAAATATTCTAAATTAAATAGCCTTAAATACCGCCATGTGCTACGGAGTTGACCTACGTGGAAACGTGGTGAGCAAGGCCACCCGCACACGACATCGGAAACTCCACGGGCAGATCCAGCCACCCGCACCGGACCCTGAAGAAATCGATGCTGTAGTTTGTGGCAACCGCGGCGAAACCTTAAGGTACTCTACGCCCTTTCTCTCCCATGAATGATTGGGCAAGCTTGCGTGACAACACATTCGCAATATGTTGACAACGTGTTGAAGGTGCATTGCAACTCTCCTACAGACATACGGATGTGGACGTCACGATGGATGACAAGGAGGGCGAACATGCTGAGGAAGCCGGGAGGACAAGCGCAGAAGACGAGGTGGTACACGCACAACAGGACGTGGAAGCCAAGGATGTGTCGAGTCAAGGCGGCGAGGCCGGAGTTCCCGACGACGAGGATGGCGATGCGCCTAAGACCGAGGATGCCGATGGTGAGACCAAGGATGGCGGTGGGGAGGATTTGGGGTTCGATGAAGAAGACGACGGAGATGCCGTCCACTCCGTTAAAGCAGCGATTGCTACACAATTGGAAAGTATTGTGAATGCTGACCATGCTCTTGAACCGAGAAAGAGCTACTGCCGGCCGTGTCCCGCGGGCTTTGATGGCGGGCCCCGCTCCCGGCATCGTGGTCACTACCTTCGGGGACAAGGGCAAGCCATTGGAGCTAACGTCCTTGGAGATTGACCAACTGACCCGCTGGATGCGAGCGAGTATTCCCGCTTACCGAAAGCTTTTTCAACAACATGCTGAGTACGACCTGTTCCGGCGGAGGTGCAACCTGCAAGCTCGCACGCATGTACTATCTGTAGTATACCTGCAACATATTGTCAACTTGTTTCTGTATGTTTATCATATATTGTAAGTATACTAAGAATATGTTGTCATCACAGGGAGAATGCCGCGCGCTCTAAACATGCAAATAGGTACCGACAAGAGGTGGGTGGCGTGCCCGCGATCGCGTTCGGTCCATTGGAGGACCCTGAAGGATGGCTTGGTCGTCAATACACGGCTTACGAGAAGTCGCTCATGATGGGTCCCGAACCCATGTGTTCCAAGTACAACAAGGTGAACATCGGCGGTGTCTTCTATCGCACTAGAGACGGGGACAAAGGGAAAGTGACAACCCAGTGTTTCGTCCGCGCATCCTTCCCCAAGAATGATGCCGATGCCGATGACGAGTGGGAGGACAGGTACGACCTCAACCACCAGTTTGCATGCTTCTTTGCCTTTTCGTATATCTCTGCAACATATATGCAATACGTCCCCAACATATTGAGGGTATGTTGTACGTATATTACAAAAACATTGAACATTTCGTGCGCAGGTATGGTATCATCAACGCCATTCTGCGGGTTAGCATTGGCGGTGTGCTCTACACTTTTTAAAGTGTGATTGGCTACCCGTGCCCACGGAAGCTCAGATCGCAAGCTTCAAGCTGAAGAACTCCATCCTCGGCGTGGACAAGGTGTCCAAGGCTTACTACACCTTCAACCCATGGGACACCTCCAAGTACACTATGGACAACCGAGAGCCCTACCTACTGGCCAATCAAGTCCAAGCGCAAGTAGTGATAGTCAAACACCCCTGCATGGATTCAGCGGTGATACTTGATACGAGCGACCGCAATATGGAGAAACTTGCACTCGTTGATAGGCCCGTAGGTAGTGATGGTCACTTTGACACATGCGGGAAGTGTAGAGTCGGTGGCGAGCTCCTTCTGTGTGAGAGGGCAGGCTGCAAAGAGGCTATGCACGTGCGATGCGCAGGGCTCACCGACATCCCCACTGGAATGTGGTACTGCAGAAAGTGTGATGACGCATAGTAGTGCCTCTGTACACATTTGATATACCTGTAATATACCAGATACGTATTGCGGACATATTGTAAGTATTATGCAATATGTGAGCAGCAGGGGGGTCTTACCCCTTTACCCCATGCAGTCATGTGTTGCATAATTCACTCTGATTGTAGACATATTGCACATGTACTAAAGATATTCGGCATGAGGGAATGTTTCAATATGTGTTCAACACATATATTGCAAACGTGTTGAATGATTCATCTGATTGTAGACATATTGCACATGTACTAAAGATATTCTGCATGAGGGAATGTTTCAATATGTGTTCAACACATATATTGCAAACGTGTTGAATGATTCATCTGATTGTAGACATATTGCACATGTATTGAACGATTCCTTATGCGTGAATGTTTCAACATGTGTTCAACACCTGTTCAGTATGTGTGTTGCAGGCGGTTGCAGACATATTGAACACCCCTCCAATCGTTTTGCCTTATTTCAATACATCGGGGCCCCAATTCAAAAAGCCCCCCAGAACCGACTTCTGCGATACGCGTCCAAATGCCGTGAAAACTTGTCCCCATAACGCTAGACCCTTCCTTAGATGATACCAAGTGCTAGTGGGTGAGTCTGACACCATTTGGGTGCCCATGCTAGCATACTCATTTTCGTTGTGTCCAGGCTGATCGCGGTTCAATAGTTTGGCCAATATGTTACACGTGTATTGGAATGTCCAGATATTAGCATACCGTCTTCAATATGCCTCCAATATGCCTCCAATACGTGTTCAACACGTGTATTGAACCCGTCTAGAAACGTAGGGGTCCCAAGTGACCATTTGGACACGCATCACATTCGACGTGGCCGTGGGTGGGCTGTTCCGTCCCTACGTTGGTCTCAAGTTTTCTTGTTGGGCCGCGTGCGTCTGCCCGCTTTGCCGGCCAGGTTGGACAAACCTCGCTTTGCGGCGCGCTGGGCGCAGCTTCAACGCAATCTTCGACTTCATTACATCGCGCAGGCCACCTACGTGGCGCTGGTCCTTGCGGTCGTGGTCTTCACCGCCGCTGGTTGGAGTACTCGCTTGGCGCACGGGGGGTGGAGAGTATTGGCGTGCTTCTTCGCTTCGAACTCGCCAGCAGCCGCAGTGCGTTTCAACAGAATTTTACGATTTTTTCTGCTTTTGTGCGGAATTTTGTGGGTCGCTGGCAAGCTGGCTGAGAGCGTGCCCATGTACGATGCCATGTCGCCCACGCGCAGTGCTTGGGGTAAATCCCCCTGCACTTCATGGGAGGCCCAGCAGTCCTCGAGGCAATGGGAGCCGGGCTGGGAAGCCAACATCGCGGAGCAGGATGAGGTCTTGCCGTACACCGTGCTGGACGAGCTTCAACCCTTGGGTGACACGACGGTGACCAAGGACGAGGCAGCGTGGCTCGACACTGAGCTCAATGCCACGTTTGGAGGACATCCTGACTTCAAGGAGGAACACTGGGAGGAAATGCGGAATGTTCTTCGCAGGTGCAAGACCACCTTTGCCAACAGCCCTCACGATCTGAAAGGCTACAAGGGCAAAGCGAAGCACAACACGTTCTCCATCCCTTTCGTAGACGAATCCAAGGCCGCCTACCAGAGACCTAGGAAGTACAGTCCGGGCGAGCAGGAGATCATCGATATCCATTGCAAGGAACTTTTGGAGTATGGTTTCATAGAGCCAGCAGCCAAGCATTGCAGGCATGCGAGCAACGTGGTCGTAGCTGGCAAGAAGGATCACGAGACTGGCCTGTGGACTCAGACGAGGTTCTGCGTGGACCTCAGGGGTGTCAATCGGCACTCCCTCAAAGACAACACGCTGCCGCACCGACCAGAGGAGCTCTACCAGAAGGTGGCCAAAGCCAAGTTCAAGACCACTCTGGATGCCACCAAAGCTTTCCACCAGATTCCCATGGCTACAGAAGAGGACAGGAGCAAGACGGCGTTTTGGTGGAAGAATCAGCTGTACCAATACACCTCGATGCCTTTTGGTGCAGCTGGAGCTACTTCTGCGTTCGTAAGAATCATGGACTACGAGTTACGGCACTTGCAGCATTGCACGGTGGCGTACGTCGATGACGTAGTGGTCTATACGGATTCCACGCCTGAGCAGCATTTGAAGGACGTTGAGGATGTGCTTCGCACCTTGGGGGATGCTGGCATCCGTTTGCATGCAGGCAAGAGCACTTTTGGTGCAGCCACGGTGGACTTTCTGGGCTATCGTATTGGCCACAACTCCATTGGCGCGCAAGAAGCCAAATGCAAGGCCATACAAGAGCTTCCAAGCCCTCAGGACAAGACTGGGCTCCGCTCGATCTTGGGTATGATGAACTACTACAAGGGCCTGGTGGGTGAGCCAGGGGGGCCAAACTACTCTGAGATGGCCCGCCCTCTCAACGACTTGCTCAAGAAGGAGGTCACTGACATCAAGGCAGCCTGGGGGAAGCAGCAAGATCAAGCACTCCAAGAACTTAAGGATGCCCTCTGTTCTGGGAGGTGCCTGAGGCCCATCGATTACGACAGACCTCTCATATTGTACACTGACTGGAGCACCTATGGCATTGGCGCAGTGCTGGGCCAGAAGGACGATGACGGGAAGGAGTACATTTGTATGGCAATCAGCCGATCTCTGAGTAAAACGGAGAGACAGTACGCCAGCTTCAAAGGTGAGATGCTGGCAGTGGTATGGGCAGTGCGCACGTTGAGGCAGTACTTGCATGGAGTCCACTTCACCTTGGTGACCGACCACTCACCTCTCACCACCCTGATGGAGAAGGCCGATCTCCAAGGGCAACATCTACGCTGGGCAATCAGCTTGCAGGAGTTCGACTTCACGGTGCAGTACCGTCCAGGAGCTAAGAACAGCAACGCTGACGTGCCGTCTCGCTACCCACTGCCGTCCACGACAGATGAGACTGGAGCAAGGCATGAGAGGGAGAAGGTGACTGCGTTTCACGCAGGCGTGGGGGAAGTTCACACGAAGGACTTCTGTGACCACTTGTGCCTTATGTTGGCTGGGGATGCTTCCCCAGGGGAAGAGGCCACGCCAGAGGTGCAGGTTGCCAACTACTGCAGGATGGCTGCCATGGAGCAGCTGGGTACAGGACCAGTGCATCGTCTGTTCGATTTGCACTACCACGAGGAATTAGAATGCAATCATGGGGACATGTTCGACACCGACTTGCCCGAGCTGGTGACCGACTCTGGGAGGCTAGCCAGAGCAGCTTGGAAGGCGCTGAGCCTGGTTAGGCCAACGCGAGGCACGCATGGCGAGGGAAGCCCTGCTGTGTACAGCAATGGGTACTTTGAAGGTGAGCGCATCCTGAAGCCCGAGAAGGTCGACACCAGGGTGCTGAGCAGCCGATTCTTCTCGCAAGCTCGGCAGGAAGGCGTGGTGTGCTACGAACCATGTGGAGGCCTATGTGCTGGGCTGGAAATGTTGCTCCGCAGTGGGATGAAGGTGGATCGCTACCTGTATCAGGACATATCCCCGAGCAGTCAGACGGTTGCCAGAGCCAGGTGTGCGGCACTGCTGAGACGATACCCTGACCTCATCTCGCCCCATGCAATAGAGCTTGGGGCTTTACCCCAAGATCTGCGCGAGACCACCAGCGCCGACTTCATACGAGCAGGAGCTCTTCAAGGACGCCAGTGGGTCATGGTATGTGGGTTCCCATGTCAGGATCTCTCCCCTGCTGGAACACTCACAGGCCTGGATGGCAGGCACAACAAATTATTTTATGAAGTGGTCAGGCTTCTGTCCACACTCCAGCAGCTGCAGCGGCAGAGGCCTCCAGGTTATATCCTGGAAAATGTTTCTCCGTTGTCGCACAGACCTGGAACCAAGATCAGGGACGAGGTGTTCCCGTACATTGCCAGCGTCATTGGTAGACCAGTATCCTTTGATGCAGCACAAGCAGGCGCCTACGCACATCGGTTGCGGGCGTATTGGAGCAACTTGTTCCAGAGCCACCAGTTTCGCTCCGTCATGAGCAAGGTGGTGAGACCAGAAGGACGAATTGTATCGTCAATCATATGCAAGGGCTGGCATCCCAGGCCAGTGATAAGGACAGACCGCGCGCCTCACTACGTGGTGAACGTGGTGGGAGAACCATTGAGGGCATTACCCACCATCATGGCGACGCAAGGGTCAAGAGCGTTCAGAAGAGCGAGGATGGGCACCGTGGTGCGCAACCAGGACGGCGAAGACGCCGAGGAAGAATCTCGAGAAGTTAACCTCGAAGAGAAGACGCGAGCCATGGGCTACAGCGCAAGTGAGCTACGCATGGCCGACGGCCTAAGTGACGTAGAATTGGCGAGCATTCTGGGCCTGGCCATGGATCGCAGAGCAATGGAACTGCTGATGGCAGTCGCAGAAGCAAGCAGGAAGGGGCTTCCTCACAGCAAGGAATCCCCAGAGGCGGAGAATTCCCCAGGACAGCCCATCGCTGTAGACAACAACTGGGCAGACCACGAGAGGTCGGACCTTCAGCAGAGGGAAGCTTTGCTGGCGGAATGGGTTGAGAATTCGAACGCATACACCCAGCAGGTGGCGAAGACTATGACCCATCGCGACTGGGAGGAGAAGCTGCGGATAATGTGCTCGCAAGGGCAGAAAGGCGCAGAAGGAATTGGAGCCCAGCGACAGAAGGCTGGAACCAAGAAGAAGAAGAAGAACGAGTGGCAGCTCTACACCATGGCGCAGTATCGTCAGAGGCATGAGAACCACTTCGTGAAGGAGGGCGCGATCCCAGCAGCGCACGTGGATGTGCCTGCCTGGAGTCCGCCTACCAGAGAGTCAGAGATGAGGCTCCCCAGGTTGACGTGTACCACCAGGTTCGAGGACCTGATGGCCAGCGTGGCCGAGCAGCAGGCAGATCGTGACAAGCATCGAGATGTACACGATGATGCATGGTGCCTCAGATGGTTGAAGTCCAATGGTAGAGTGAGGCTGCCCGAAGAGGAAGTTCGTCGAGTAAGGAGGCGAGCAGCACGACATCGATGGGACGAGGCCACGGACGAGATCTACATGGTCACTATGTCGGGCAAGGAGGTGAGAATACCTAAGCCTGCTGACCGTCTCGCGTTGGTTAAGGAATACCACTCCAGAACGGGACATTGGGGCATAAGGCGGACGCAGCATCTTTTGTGGCAGCGCCATTGGTGGGCCGACTTGAAGAAAGACGTGGAGGCTGTGGTCACTCAGTGTGAGACCTGTCAGCGTGTGAAGACTCATTATGCGAGAGAGGAGGCATGTTTGTCCCCCCTTGAGATCGTGTCGTTCATGTATCGCTGGTCGCTGGATCTGGCATGGCCCTCGAGGAGAGAGACCAAGTCTGGCAACAACCGAGTGCTCATCATGACCGAGCACTACACCAGGTTCATAGTCTGCGTGCCCATTCCCGACAAGGAGGCGAGCACCATCGCAGCGGCATTTCGCAGTCATGTCCTGGCTGTGTTTGGTGCGCCAGCAGAATGCTTGGTGGATGGAGGTAAGGAGTTTGAAGGCGAGTTCAAGCAGTTGTGCAGAGATTGCCTGATTGACCGGCGAGTCACCTCGCCAGACTCACCAGAAGGCAATGGGCTGACCGAGCGAGTGGTACGCACTATGAAGTTCTGCTTTAAGAAGCTTGCCTTGGAGAAGGGTCTCGATTATGAGTGGGATGAGCAGCTTTGGCCACTGGTGCTGAGCTATAATGCAGCACGCCAGGAGTCCACGGGGGTGGCGCCGTTCACCATGTTGTTCGCCCAAGAGGCAGTAGTGCCGCCTGATTTGAAACGGGCACCCAGCATAGATTTTGCTGTGGAGGTCGAAGATGAGAAGGATGCCAGAGTCAAGGACCTCCTCCAGAGAGCACAGGTGGTGAGGCGACTGATGGTACACGCTGGTTGCAGCCTGGAGGTTGCGCAGCATCGTGACACATTACATTACGAAAGGAGAAGGGGTGGGGGCTACGAGCCTAGTCCACACCAGTTCAAGGTGGGCGATTTCGTCTATATCAGGCAAAAGCCCCGCAGCGGCATGGAAGTCGCGACCAAATCCGCCATCCTGAAGCTGGTCAAGATACAGCGAGATGGTGTGGTGGTGCTTGAGGACGCCACCAAGTTAAGAGAGAAGAGCACCGTGCAGAGCATCGCGCCATGTCACCTACAGGTGAAGGATCAGTATGACTGCAGTGCAGCCGTTCCCAGTAAGCACCTAGCATGTGAAGTTTGCAGGAAGACCGATGGGGAGGCAGAGATGCTGTTGTGTGACACGTGCAACAGGGGGTATCACTTGTGGTGTTTGACCCCAGCACTGGATGGAGTACCAGAAGGTGAGTGGCTATGCCCCATGTGCTCAGGCACGGGGAGGCAAGCCGCCAATGCCGAGGTGCAGACCCAGAAAGACGAGAGCTCTGGTGCCCTAGAGGACAAATTGGGCATGAAGGAGCAGCAATTGAATGAGAAGCTGTCGGCGGAGATGCGCCTGTTGCCAGCAGACGTGGGTCCTCGTCGGGTGGTGAAGGGAGACAAGTTCCAGCCCTGGCATGCCATTTCATCGAGAGAGATGCTGTTGAAAGAGGAGGACATGTTCTTGGGCATGCCTGATCAGATTGATTGGGGAAGGCAGGACAAGCTCTCTGAGGCTGTGCAGATCTTCATGCCAGGGCATTGGAATGAGGGGCATCGCACGGTGCTGAGCAAGAAATATCGGGAACAGAAGGCCTTGGCAAGGCATCTGAGGGATGCACCTCTTGTGCCTGCGTTGGCTGAAGAAGAAGTTGAAAGACGAGGAGAGCTGAGACACATGACTAAGGCTCAGGTGAGAGAAGCTAGCGCGCTGCAGTGGGGGCTTGAACTGGTCATCACAGTGCCCTCTGAGGTGAGGCGTTTGGCGACAGAGGTGGACTGGAAGTCCGTCGATGGCGTGTGGGACCCATGGGCAGGCACTGGGGTCATCAGTGAGGTGATGGTGGAGCAATGGCCGCAGTTGAGATTCATGAACAATGACTGGAACTCTCAGTTGGGCTGGTCTGAGGCGCATGACGCACTTCAGCCAGGTAACTATCGTATATGGAAGGAGAAGTATGGTGTCTGTGACGCAGTGGTGACTTCGCCTTGGTTCGCAGCGCTGGATATCGCGTTTCCGTTGGCAGTAATGGCCAGTCGTGTGGTGGCATGTGTCCACGTTCCATCTTATTACTTGACAGACATGACCGAGAGCAGGGCTGCATACTTCAGACGATTGAGTCAGACAGGACGCTTGCATGTGATTGGGCATCTGGAACATGGACCTATTGGCCGCAGGTGCATGTGGGTCTTGGTGTTCAAGAACCCATTGATCAGAGCCAGAATGTTACAAGGCGGAGAAGGTGAAGGCATTGGTATGTTCACTTTCAGTTTGGGCAAGTTCATGGCAGATGGTGATACGACCCAGTATGCTGAACAAGCCCACATTTGAGTCTGTGCTACTGCACGCAGCAGCTACAGATGGGGGATGTTGGAATCTGGGCTTGCATGTAAGAGTTCAGCGTTCGATAACAGGGTATCAGAATTTTAAAAATTTTGTAGCTCTACGATCTTATGCTGTGTTGAGAATTGCTCGATCAGTTACCGGCACCAGTGGATATTAATGATGCTTATGATCAGTCGCGAGTGTTAAGTTCGTTCGATTCCGAGATTGTACCATCATATGCACGCGTTTGCGACAGCTGTAACAAACGCCGGCTTCTCATGGTACCGCGCCGGGTTTGTTCAGCTGGTGACACGCATGACAGTGGTGACAGTATGACAGGCTTTGCGAAGATGACCATCCGTGAGATGCGGACTTGTCAGAGAAGATATTGTCAATATCAGGTTACTGAGGAATGATACGATGACGACGGCAGTGACTCCTTTGCCACTGACGTGTCAGTCAGAATGTGTTAAGCGGTAACAGTATTGAAGCTGGCATGGAATGATGACTTTCCATTGGCCAGATGAAGATTCGAGGGCTAGAACCCGTTACAGTTTTGGAAAATGTGACAGAGTATTGAGAGATAAGTGACCTCTGACCGAAGGTCAGATCAGTGGACTCATTATTGTTTTGCCTTCGCAAGTACTAGGTGGCTGTTCGCGTGCCAGTGCTAGAGTGCTAAGACAGTTCTGCTCACAGCTTTTGTACACACAATAATTCGTATTTTGTGATATAATATCAATTTTGACGGATATATTTTACTGCTGTTTTCATACTTTTTCATGTTGGAATCTGGGCTTGCATATAAGAGTTCAGTGTTCGATATCAGGGTATCAGAATTTTAAAAATTTTGTAGCTCTACGATCTTATGCTGTGTTGAGAATTGCTTGGTCAGTTGCCGGCACCAGTGGATATTAATGATGCTTATGACCAGTCGCGAGTGTTAAGTTCGTTCGATTCCGAGATTGTACCATCATATGCACGCGTTTGCGACATTAGGAAAACATTTTCCAACATTCGTAACGCACATAGATATATCATTTAGACTCCTAGGAATGTTTTAGCTCTAGATTGAGCCGATCCGTGGCCGCATCAGCTCAGTTTGCAGTCGCGACTGCGAGCTAAGCTGACAGACCCTTGTAACTTTCATGCACATCGCATCAAAACTCAAACAGCGGAGGGGTTCTCGTGCGTTCTAGCGCACGATACTTGGCAAACATATTGCTAACAGCAATATTGGTGCACCCTCAAACGCACAACCTCTGATGTAAGCTATGCGCAAAACGCGTGCTGCACATCATGGGTTTGGGTACATGCAAACCCAAACATGCCAAACAGCAAAGGGCTTCCCGTGAGTTCCAGCGCACGTAACTTTGCAAAAGTATTACTAAGATATATATCTTTGACTTGCCAAAGGCCCAAGGCCTCAAAAGCCTTGTGCACGACGCCATCAATTTATTTCTTTGGCAGATTTATTGGGTTTGTGTTCGAGTTTACCCAAACCCAATACATGCCAAACTGAAAAGTAATTCCCGCGCGTTATAGCGCGCGAAACTATGCACACATATTTACAAGACACATATCTTTCAGTTCTCAGAAGCTCAAGGCCTGAGATAACTTGTTGGCAAAACCATCAATTCATTTCTTTGGCAGATCTATTGGGCTTGGGTTCGAATGTTTCCAAACCCAATACATGCTAAACAGCAAACGGCTTCCCGTGCATTCTAGCACTAACTAGCACGTAACTGCGTAGAAATATTGCCAAGATATTTATCTTTGATATATTCGAAGCACAAGGTCTAAGAAAGTCTGTGCGCAAAATGGTATAACTATTTCTTTGACACAGATTTCAGCGTGATATACAAACTCATAAATCTGGGTCAAAGAAATAATATGTTAACTTCGCGCACAAGCGATCGCAAACCTTACACTTCAGAAATGTGAAATATATACATCTTATCGATATATTTTGCAAAGTTACGTGCGCTGGAACTCACGGGAAGCCCTTTGCTGTTTGGCATGCTTGGGTTTGGGTTTCAAACCCAAAAGGCATCATGCCAGCACGCGGCCGTCTTTAATATACTCAACGGCTTGCCATATGCTCTTGAGGGTGCACTGATATTGCTATGAACAATATCACTGCCAAGTTTCGTGAGAAGATTCTCACGAAAACCCCTGTTATGCAAAGCCGCAAGTGGTTGAAACCATCTCACACCGCACCAACTTAGCTTGCAATCGCGACTGAATGCTAAGCTGATGCGGTTGCGGATGGGGCCAATCGATAGCTCAAACGAAAGGTATTCACCTAATGAATACAAACGCTTTAGAATCGAATGGTGGAAAAAAATATGCTTCATGCTACATGCAAAAAATTGTTTAGAAGAAGGGGGTGTGCCAGACGCAAAATATTGCACACGCTGAACCGCTTGTACCTCCGCGGTACCTCGTGATAGTTCATAGTTGATAGTACAAACGATAGATGGCATGTGACATATAATCTATTCCCGAAAAACACCATTTTTTTTCTATTCCCCATTTTGGCTTAATCTATTCCTGAATAATAGTTTTTCGCCCAGTTATGCGCGCTCGTTTCATACAGGTCAGCTTTTGCCTCTCAGCCACACCTCGCCAGCAATAACCACAATGCATTCTTCGTCGTCGGGATGCTTGGATCCGGTGGTGGCTTGCTCACTGCTCACCGGGCTGTGTTCGATTCCCAATGTCTCTACTGGGTTGCGCGCGCTATTTTTTGCAGGTTATCACTCGTTTCCCCTATTCGACGTGCTACTCATAATTCCGCTAGCAGCACCGGTTCCATTGAGTTGAGGTTATATGAATCGGACAGTTGCTGATATACTATTTGGCGGGCGACACGTGCGTGTTACTTCCCGCGCGAGAGTTCCGGTGCTTTCTTTGAATTTCTAGCCCACTGTATTGGGTACTTTGCTCTCTTTGAATGGTATGCAAACACGTACGGTGCGAGATTCATCCTCAGCATTCGAATTCGGTCGATGTTAGTGAATGTAACATACTATCCGTGATTCATATGTGCACTAACAAGTGAAAACTATTTACATAGCCGTATGTGTAATATCCCTTGATACACATTATACATAACACATAATCCCCGGGTGCCTATACCAGACCGGGAACCTACCGATATCATGTAACATTAGTCACCATGGCGACACTTGTTGCCTTTTCATGGCGACAAACTGTCTGTGCGTTAGGGACATTTTGTCGTGGCGACAAATTTCCCCAATGGCGACAAAAAAACCCCTGGCGACATGACCGAAAACACCCCGCCGCGTGGCGACAGATTTCCCACAACCCCTTCGTTGGGTTGCTATACGCAATTCTAGTGTCTTTGGCGGCGCCAGCAGATGTATTATTCTGCTGGAGTTGTTGACGACGCCAGATTCGCCCGTACGCCGTTGAACGCCTCTGCTCCCTAGGATGAGAAAACAATGCATTTGGGAGTCACTAAACGCATGCTTCCTCGTCGAGACCATCCCCATGCGCAGTGAGATAGTCGAGGACGAGCTCCTCGCCGCCATCTTCTTCTCCGCCGACGTTGATGCCGAACCCAGGATCGTGGACTATTACGCATGTCTTCGGGCTCTGCCTTCCTTGCTCGGTGGTATTCTGCCACGGAGCAGAAGCATACGCACCAACTGCTAGCGCGCCGTTGTTGGACAATAAGGTGTTCTACTAGAACGCCGTATCGACCCCGCCGCCTGCGCCTCGACAATGCGTCGGACAAAGTGATGGACTTGATGGACATGCTCACTCGCTGCAGGGAGGCGCTACGCCGACTCGGCCGTCGGCGCAAGGGGTGGCGTGTAAAGAGCCTCGTCCACACCCTGCTGGCCTACGGTATGTCAGGCTGCACGATGCCAGCCCGCACTCCGTTGCATAGTTGGTCCAGGTGTTCCGGGAGCAAATTGTCGTCGCCAATCGCACATCGCTCGAGGAAGTCACGAACACCTGGGGCCACGACGAGCACGATGCCCAGAGTTCGCCACTGGTGCCGCCAGTACCGCCTAAGCCTATGCGCAAGTGGGCGCGGTGTGCATTCCCCCCTTTTCTTGTCGGCATCGGGAAAAACTGGCGAGTTGCATGCGAGCAGCAAGTACTTCTAGCCTCGCGGCCTGCTCATCAGGAATCTCTGCACGAAACGATATGCACAGATTCCCTCGCCTAAGACATGTGTCATTCGCACACAAATAGCACACCATGTTGAAGGCGAATCTTCGTTCTTCGACGAGATACTTTATTAAAGTGTCAAATGAATTACTAAACAACTTCGATAAACAACGTATTGATTCCTTATTATAAAAGTACATCAAAATACAATAACCTCCTGCACTAGTAGGCACATATTGGTCTTTATGGGTATGTTAAGATGTGACACCCCACTAAGCGGCTCGGAGGAAAGGGCTTCGAGCAAGAACCATGTCCCCTCGAAACTCCCCATCATGCTGTGAAAACTCGTTGAAGTCTCAGTTTGATTTCTATCGCCCTCAATCACATTCTGAAATTCACACGTTCTATCCGGGAATGGGCCCGGGGTAAGTGCACAGCCTGTTTGTGTGGCGGTGAGATCAAATTGGACTGTCATCCAATTCAACAATTTCAGACTGATCTAGAGCGAAAAGGACATCTCGACAAATACATTCCGTCGTTTAACGTCGTTTCGATATAAGTGTGGACATATTGAGGCAGAACAGGTTGAACCATGTAGGCCTACACCACCCCTTGAACTGTGACTCCCGGGGTAAAATTGTGTTATAGATTTACATCATACAAAATCAATCGGACGGCAACGAGCAGTTTCAAAGTTTCATAATATCACCTAAAATAGTATTTGTTTACACATTAAATAAATCAGCGGCATAGATCTTGGGCAGCCATGCTCATCACCGTACAGTGCTTTGATTTCTGCAAAGCAACCCACTCTGAGGGCCTAGCAGATCTCCAGACTTACATTTCGGCAAAAACATGGCCTTCCTCTTCCAGCTACCGTATTATGAAAAGTTATGAGTTGCTGACACCTTGGAAAACGTGTCTTCAGGGCTCAGTTGGAGGCCTGCTCCACAACGCCACACACATCACAAATAAGAGACAATCTCCCAAAGGGCACAGTGAATATTGTGCATCACAGGCACGCTTGATAATCGTTGGCAGGGAATAACTGTGCCACGACTGCACTCCCCCTCCGTGTTCCATTCGGGTGTCACGCAGGCCGAAAAGCCGCATCATTAGCATATGCAGATGATGCCTTTGGGAACCAGAATGTCTCTAACATCCCCCTCAAGACACCCCTCAAGCAAGCTCCATAACTTGAGGACTCTCGGTATAATTCACGGCCGGAAGGACCTCTCAGCACTGCGCAGCTATTAGCCAGATTCAAATCCCTTGGCCGTTGCCGGTGGTGCCTCACCTGGTGTGGCTGAACATTGTCAACACGAGCCAAAGGAACACGTTCTCTATCATGTGGTCTCTGCAAATCTTTGTCAGCCTTCACAGCTGCCGCAAAGCTCACCGTCATGTTCTGGTTCTCATCAGCCACCACCGCATGCACTGCCGCTGCCGCAGCTTGGGCAACGGCAGCACGCACCGGGGTGGAGAAGCCTGCCAGGCATGGTATGGAAGTGGGATGCATGCCAGTTAAGACCTCCACTTGCACCGGTGTCCCTCCACGAGGATTTGACTGTTCTGATAGCGCTGCCGGCTTCGAAACAGGTGTGACCGCACCACCCCCGGCCGCCGGCATGGCAGGCCCCAGTGTCGATGATTCGACGCCCTCTCCCACGTCTACTGCCTCCACAGCTTGGGTTGCTCCTCGCAGGGAAGGTACATCCGCGGAGGGTGGAGTCTGATCCTGGGGCACAATGCCCTCCGCGGCAGCCATGGCCTCCCGGGCGCGCCGCTTGCGGGAGGCCACGAGAATGGCCTTCGCGGCAGCCTCCTCCTGCATCATCGTCACCGCACAAGGTCAACGGTCCACCGGGATGCCCAGGCCGCACCGAGAGGAAACTGGACACTCCCTGTTTGCATTGTGACACCACGCTATAGCTCGGAGCTCATTCCGCTGCGCGAAGCAAATTCTCTTCCAGCCACTGGCAAAATAATAGCTTCCTGCATGCCCGAAGCTTAGGCACAGGAGCTTGGTGCGGAGGACCCGAGGAGCTTTTTGCCGCTAGCGGGGCGCAGGAAAGAATGAGCCCAGGTCTGTGGCGCCATCAGGCCGGGCGGCGCACCGTGTCATGATAGCCAAGGTGGACGTGTCGCCCAGCCTTGAGGTAAAGGCGCGCCAGCCACTGGCCTCGCTCTCGGTGCCAGCTTACCCCGCGGAACTTGCTGCTCTTCCCGCTTTTGGCTAGTCCCTTACCCTTGGGGCCCACCCGCCTCTGCAGAATCCCGGCTGCGAGCAGCGCCACGTGCCACACCCCCAGGCCCTCAATACCAATGTGCATTGTCATCCATGACTGTACCTGACACGCCTTGCACACATCGCAGTTGACCACCCACACGCGCCCCAGCGGCTGCAACAAGGCGCAACGGGCTATCTCACTCGCCTTGGCGGCTGGCTTGAAGGGGCCCTGTGCCGCTATCTCACTCGCCTTGGCGGCTGGCTTGAAGGGGCCCTGTGCCGCTATCTCACTCGCCTTGGCGGCTGGCTTGAAGGGGCCCTGTGCCGCTGCGCCAAGTGAGATCTCAGGGACCACATGTCGGCGCATGCCCGGCCGGCGCAAGAGCAATTCTCCTGAGTAGAAGTTGAGTGGACAGTTCTGGGGTATCACCTGGGGAGGTCGAACCAAGGAGGTCATCTCCAGCGTCCGAAGGGTCTGGCTTGGGAGAAATGCTGGAGGAGGGTTTGGGGGCGCTGCGGCCTTCCGCCAGGCTGCGGCGCATCTTCGCAGCCGGCGCTCCCGGGCTCCGGTCATCCGCGGCGGCGCTCTCCTCCAGCCGCCGCTTCGCTTCACCAGCTCGGCCCTTCTTCTGCTGGGGAGGGGGGGAGAAAGGGTCGGCTTCCACCGGTGGGGTGGGGGCCGGGGCTCGGTGGCGACTGTGCTCCGCGGCGATTAGCTTGGCTTGGGCCAGGCCCTCCGTCTCCTCCGTCTCCCAGAGCCGGTCCACCAGCTCCCAGTCGATGCACTCACTAAAGGTGGTCAGCAGGCTGCTCAGCCGCGCGAGAGGCTTCTGGCGGAAGCCGGCCTTGCCGGATCCGCCGGACAACCGCCGCATCAGCTCCGGTGCTCGCTCCTGGGGCGGCCGCGAGGGAATTCCGTTCCTCCGCTTCGACCGTGAGCCAACGCCGCCCCTGCACGCAGGCCGCCATCGCAGATGCGTCAGCGCGCATGGGGCTGTACACAGAAGCAGCGCGCGGGCACCTGAGCCGGCAAAGTGGCTGGAAGACACCCGGGGAATTCCGGGCCGCATGCTGACCAAGCAGCGGGCGCCCATGTGCCTGAGAGGCACCCGGCCAGGGCTCAAGTCGGGTCGCTGATGCGTGCCCCAGAGTGAGCACCCAGGCGCCGTATGCAAAGGCACAGACTCTATTGGTTGAGAGCCGCGCCAGCAGGGCGCACCATTTCTGGACTGGAGTGTTGTTAACGTCGCGCCGGCTTAGAGATGAAGCGTGAGGACGCCCCTGGTGGCCCAGCACAGCCAATCCCCCCCATCCTCCCTCCAGGTATCAGCTTCAGGCCCCCTGTCAGTAGGTGCAGGACAGGGTGTGGAGACTGAGATGCTGTTGTGCCATGGGCCTCCCGTCACTAAGTCGGAGCCGAGTGAACCCTGCAGGCCTGGTGGCCAAAACTGATCTCGCCATAAAAACTACTTCACACTCAAGTCACGGCTCCCTCAGACCACGCCGACCCCTGCAATGGCTCTCAAGCGAGGCCGACCCCTGCAATGGCCCTCACCGAGGCCGACCCCTGCAATGGCCCTCAACTAAGGCGGCTGGAATGTACCTCGCCGCATCGAACGCGTGTGTTAGGCGTGGTGAGTTCACATCTCTGCCTGACGAATGGAGCACTACCAGTTTCCATGCTGAGGTTGGGCATGCGCGCCGACTACGCTTCAAACGGACAAATGTTGAGAAGGGGGTGGGGCGTACCGCGGGTGCAAGAAACGATCGGCACGCGGCTAGCCACCTGGCCTCCTCCTCGGGGGCCCACGATGTGGAGAGCACCACCACCTGGGAGTGCACCCACAGGAGCTGCGATGCCACGTGGCGCGCCGTGGTGGATCCTGCCAAGCTGTTCCGGAATCCCGTCCACGCCTGGACCTCCCACGCAGCCTGATCACCACGACCATCGACCAGTTGCACAGTGTATGTGAGCACACAGGGCTGCCAGGACGCTCCCGGCCACGTGGCACTGACACAACCACGGGAACAACCGGGGGGTTTGCAGGGGAGAGAGTTCCGCAGGCCCGCAGCGAGGGGCCGTGGTCAGGAGGAAGCCCTGCAGAGGTGCCCGCCTGGGGATCGACGTCCCTCTTCTCTGAGCGGCGTGGTGGCATGTCACAGCGCCGTACGTCGAAGCGCCGCCCGCAAAACTGACTGGGATGACCGAAGGCTGTTGCAGGCAGGCCGGAGACTCGAGAACTCTCCGAGCCGCCTGTCCTGATGGATCGACGCTCGCCTGGTGAAGCGCTCAAGCAGGAGTAGGCGCCGTTTGCTGGAAGGGTCGGGACCCACCTCGCATCGCATGTCGGTCACGGCGCTCATCGGGAGCCGATTGGCCACCGCCACCAGCTCCGCCGCGAGTCGCGCAACCGCCACGTCAGCAGCGCGCTCTGCGTGTGGGGTGAGCGCCGCGAGAGGGGTGCCGGCTGGCTTGGAGACACGCACGTCCGGGCTCGGCAGCACCACACCCGATTGCTCCTTCCCATTGTCGAACCGCAGGACATAGCTGCCCTGGATGGGGTCGTAGGCGCTGATTGTGGCAGAGCGCCAGCCTTTCACCTGCTCCCGCCAGCACTTTGCGCGGCAACCGACTAGTTCACTCGGGTTGGCCGCTGACGTTAACGGAAGCGGGGTGGCGCCTCCGGCTGAGGTCAGTGGAAGCGGGGTGCTCTGCAGGTGAAGCTGCGCACGGAAGCTGTCGTAGGCGTTCTTGGCGGCTTCCTCGTCGTCGTGGGAGCCCAGGTGCGTGCATTCGCCGCCGGAATGGTAGAACCTGGAACGCTCGGCCACACCCACCACGCGGAGCGCTCTCAGAGCCGCAAGGACGCCGCCGGCTGCGAAGAGGCATGCTACGGCGAGCCGGTGCAGCGGATCTCAGAGCCGAGGAGGCTCCCGCAATATTCACAGCCGCACGGAGGCACAGCGGAGCGCCTTGAGAGCGCAGCGGGGGGCGGCGCAGGGGCCTGGACGCGGTCCGCACCTCGCAATCCACTTGGACTTCGTGCGGTGGTACACGACGCCGCGGTACTTGCTCGCGCTGACGCACGTGTGCTGGATCTCCTTCTTGCTCATGGGAGTGCACAAGGCGCCCCCGAGCTCCGAGGAGAGCTCCGCGAGCATCTTCAGCCCCGCGCGTGGGGTCACGGGAGTCCCCACGATGTGCTCCGACGTGCCCCGCACGGGTGTGGACTGCTGCCTGCGCTGCACTGGGCTCCTGCTCTGCGCCCGCCCTCCGCGCAGCGGGGTGGCGGGCTGCGGGGAGAGCATGCCGCTGCGCCGCCGCCGCTGCGCCGCCGACCGCATCCCCTTGCGGAGGCACCATACAGCCGCTGCCTCCGTACCACAGCCCATCCGCCTGCGCACACACCAAACAAATCACAAAGGGTTCACTGATGGCTCAGTGAACACCCTCCAAGGTGACCAATGATGCATGAAGCACCCTCCAGGGGAGCATCGGACTGCGCCCGGAGGATTCTCAAAGGTCGATTGACAAGAGAGCCCCGAGTGGGGTGGCTAATCGCCTGGATGTTGACCGCGTAGCGCTCGCCGTGGGGCAAGGGGCTCGACCGATTCGCTTGGCAAGTTGCACGCTCCACCACGAAGGTGCTTTTGGGTCTGAGAGTCACGAGTGTGCGACGGTGACCCTCAACGAGCTGTGAAAGAGACACAAGTCCCGGGCGGAAATTCGCAAAGAAGCTCCAGCGGCTGAGGGGGGCAGGCGTGCTGGAGAGCGAGCGCACCTGTACAGCTTACACAGAGAGCACGGCTCGCCCCCCCACTGCGCCTGCCGCCTCTTGCTGATTGTGTTGGGTGGCGATGCCATTCTTGCCGCCCACGCCCCCGGGTTCTTGCAGGGGGTCTGTCGTACAGGAGAGGTCCCAGGGGAGCGTCCACGTAGGAGGCCCGCTGCCGGTACCAGGTCGTCCGCATGTGCCGCTGCCGCCTTGGCCACCGTGGCGACATCCAGAGGAGCCGACCTCATCTGCAGTGTTTCTGCAGGCAACGTGGCGGCCGGCACCTCCGAGCTGCCGGGTTCCACGCGCTGGTGATCCTGATCGAAGGGCCGGGGGGCAGCCCCGTCCTCCCCCATCCCGAGGTCACAGTTCTTGCAGCTCTCGCACTTGCAGGCCTCCGAGCAGAGCACGCCCGCCTGGTAGCACTCGCAGTACTTCTTCAGGCAAAAGGAGCGCTTGCAGTGGCACCCCTTCTTGTGGCGGTGTCCAGCGTCGCCTTGGACCTTCGGAGCAAACGCCGTCGGGTCACGCAGCTGAATGCTCTGACGGGCGCGCTGCACGAGCTCTACGTGCTCCACGGTGTTCAGGCACTGCACGCACGAGCAGTTCGTGCAGAACTCCCGCGACGCGAAGCACTCACAGTACCTGGGGCACCCGCCGAACTCCCCCCAACCACATCCGTCCAATCAGCTACGATCTCTCGCAGCCATCACTGCACTGCCGACCAATTCCCCGCAATGGTGCCGTCTGGCTGCGGAGGAGGACCGCAGGTCGAGCCTGAGTCTGCTGCCAGGCGAGTCGCCGGGATTGACTGGTTCGCGGGTGGGCACGAGTTGCCGGGCTGACTGGTTCGCGGGGCCCCGGGGTCTGGAGAGGGCCCCGCTTTGTGCAGGGAAGCCCCGAGCAATCTCCACCGCAAGACCAGCATATGCCGCGCACATCCCCGACATCGCATGCAGGGAGCTGCTTCGGCACTTGGATGAACGTGCAGCTCGTGCAGCGAAAGCCCTTGGTACCATGGGCCACTAGTTGACAGGAACAGGTTGTCCAGAGCGCCCGGAGCGGAGGTTCTGAGAACATACAGCTTGAGGCACTTGGACTTCTTGCAGTGGCAGCGGCGAATGTAGGGGACGCCCTCTGCGTTACAGCTGTCCCCCGCAGCCGGCGGCCCTGAAGTCGATGGCGGTGGTGGCGGCACCGGTGCCGTTGCGGCCACGCTAGCAGAAGGAAAGGTAAAGCTCGTAACGGGAGCTCTCGTGTCCAGCTCCGGCAAACCTCTCGGCGTGCCTGCCGTGGAGGCCCTCTCCTGCGCAACGTGCCTCCCCGTCAAGTAGCTGCCCGTCAGTCATAGGGCTAAGTGACATCACAGGGAATCGAGCGTTCCTGCCACAAGGCAAAGCCGGATGCTCTATGCGCCATCAAGGCCGTACAGTCAACCGCGGCAGCCAGTAAAAAGTCGAGAACGAAGGCCAACAGCAAAACAGAAAGCCGGAGTGACACACAGGGCTCGACGTGGCCTCATCAAACCAATGCTCAAGCAGGTGGTGCACCCTCACCTGAAGACCCTCCGATGCAGCGCTTGCTGCTTGGGACGCTGACGTGGCATCAGCCAACCCTGGTCGCAAGCGTTCCACCGTAATCTGAGCGCCATGCGCCGTGTGTTCCGCAGCAGCACGTGTTTCCGATTGACTGTTTGCTGCCGGTGTCGCCTTCTCTGACAGGGGCTGCGCAGCTGAGGGTGCCGAGTGCTGCGGGGCCTCGTGGCCCGGGGTCTTTGCCAGAGCTGCGGATACTGGGCCAAACCGCGGCGTGGGGACCTCGTCCATCACTGGCGGCCGCCCCCCTTGGAAGCTGGGCAGCTGCCCCCCTTGGAAGCTGGGCAGCTGCCCCCCTAGGAAGCTGGGTGGCTGCTCCCCTTGGAAGCTGGGATCACCCCCAGGCGCGGCTGGCACTGCCTCAGGGGGATAGACTGGGGAGATAAGTGGCAAGGAGCCCTCGGGAAGGGGCGCAGTCGCCGTGCCCGGGGCAGCTGCAGCGGTTCCTGGTGCAGGGGCAGCAGGCTGGTATGGGGGAATCTCTATCTGCATTGGGGACTGGAGTGCTCGGGCAGGTTTGGTAGGCGTGGAGGATGGTAGGAAGGGCCTGGCAGGGGGCGAGGCGAGGACGGGCGCCGCACGAACGCCCGGGGGGGGAGCTGAGGCTGGCGTCCGGTGCGGAAGGGAGCCACTGGGAGACGCCGCCGGAAGCGCAGCAGGTGCAGGCAATGCGCCGGAGTGTTGCCCAAAAGCTGCAGCAGACGCGCTCTGCAACTTGAAGGTGCTCGAAGCAGGCGCGCTGCCGGAGGGTGTCGCCGCCGGGGTAGCTGAGAAGCTCGGCGGAGCCGGCCCATCCAGGAGGCCTGCGGCAGGGGATGGAGGGCCGGGCACAGAGCCTTGGGGTGTGGCGGATGGTTGGGCTGTCGGTGCAGAGGGTGAAGGGGTGAGCGCTGAGGAAGCTGCGGAGGGGGGAGTTTGGGAGAGCGGATGGGACATCAACGCGGGGCTCTTTGCGACCGCCTCGGGGGCGGGAACAAGGGGGGGCGAGGGGAGCTGAGGTGCTGAGGGGCGGTGCTTGATTCCTTGCGGGGAGAGCACGCAAGAAGAGGAGAGGCGGCGGGCCTGGTGGGCCTCCAGGCGGCCGCGCGATTGGAGGCCCTCCTGGAGGGCGCTCTCCTCGCTTGAGCCCATGGAGAAGCGCGGGGTCCACGTCAACGTGCCGGCATCCCCGTGCTTTAGCTGGCTCGAGGGGGACACTGGAAAGCTCGCGGGGGGGATGAAGGCCTCCCTGGAGACACCGCCGCACGCGACTCAGCGGCCGTCACGACTGATGGCTTTGGAACAGTTCTGGTCACCGCAAGAAATAAATCCAGCCCACGAGCTCGGGTACGGGATTGACAGAACATCCTGATACTGTATGTCGGGGATGCTCCGAGAAGTATTGCCTACGTGTTGTCAAATATGAGTGTTATCTGGACTGGGCGATACGTCGAAGATCAAGTTGCGTTGGAAAAGAAACTGAACGAAGAATTTAGTAACACGAGACACATCTGCAGATTATCGACTCCGGAAGTCTGGGACCGGAGTAAGCAGCAGACACAGAACTCACTAAACACGGACAGGACCCGTAGGAAGCCACCAACAGCATTGCTGAGCTGAGAGTCACCCAGCAAGGCGTCCCGGGATGCCGCGGGTATCCCCACCTGGCACTCAGAGCCTTCAAGGGGGTGTTGACGGCCTTCGCAGGTGTGGAGGCCAGTTGCAAGGGCTCCGTGGAAGTCTTCCCCGTCGTTTTCGTGGAAGTCACCTCCGTTGATTGGACTTGAGCGGTCTCCGACTTCAAAGGCCTTGGCGCACTTGACAACGTTGGAAACACCGGCGAGGCTGACACAGAGGGACCGGTCACGAGGGGAGGTGCAGCTGCCAAAGTGGTCCCACGGAGTTCCTGAACAGCGAGGTGATACTCGGCGGGAAGGCTCACCACACCCATATCTAAGCTTACCGGGGTGTGGCTCGGAGCCGGTTGTTCCTGCTCACACGAGCACACTCCCTGGCACCTGAGAACGATAGCTCACCGGGTTATGCGAGTGCACCGCACACTGCTGCAACCGTTCAGAGCAGAGGCAGGCGGCCCGCGAAGGCTGCTGCTGCTTCACGCGAAGGAAAGAGAGAGTGCAACGTATGTGACCTGTCACTTTTCAAACTTGCCAACTGCAGTAACAGGAACAGAGGCCAAAACCAAAAGCTGTTCGCCTGACACGATTGGCTGTTTCTCGAAGACGATTGCTGAAGCTTTAGATGATAAAGGCCACAACAGGACTGCCGTGAGGTACAAGTTCACGCTACGTTTACCGAAGTTGTCATCCTGGCGCATGGGCAGCTCTGCGCACCTTCGAGAAGACCAGTGGGGAATCGCCGGTCATCTGCTGCGACTTCGTACTGTGCTGCGTTGCGGGCGTCGAAGTTGTGGCAGCAACGGCGTCTGCATATCCAAAAGTGAGCCCAAGTAAGAAAACTGTTGTGAGAGTGTGGCATCGCATAGGAAAAGTACTGCTGCCTAAGACTGATAAGAGAGGTCCGCCGGGCCTGCTTGCTCCGACTTTCCACAACAAAAACGAGGACTATTCTAGATCGGAAAAGGAATGGGACCAAGAACTTTGTTCCAGGATACCTGTCGGATCTGACGGGCCGGCTCCTTCGTGGTTCCGACACTTGACGCACTTACAGGCCTGTGAACACTGCACCCCCGCCTGCACGCGGCAAAGACAGATCGTACATTAACGGCTGCTCTCGGTGAAGAAACGACTAAAATAATGAATTGCTGGATTCGAAGCTGTGGTCCGAGGCTCTCTAACGAGCCGTTCTAAAGAAATTCTCTTCTGCATGTCATTGCCATAGAATATCGAAACAATTTCAATACTGCTTATTCGACTGGCACCACCGCGATTCTTAGGGGACAGAATCTCGAGCTATCTCTTGTAGCGAAGTTAGGCCTTGTAATGGTAATAGCAGTCTCGTGTACTAGGTCGAACTGTGGAAGTGTTGTGGAAAGGTGCGCTTATCCAGGTATGTTGTCTACTGGCCTTTAGGAGCCTCGTAGGCCGGCGGAGGCCCGGTGGACAGGACCGGAAGAAGCGAAGCGACAGAACCGAAAAAAAATCGTTTTTCACCGTCTCTGCTTGCTTGGGCCTGTGACAGAATCGCGAGCTCATCATAATCCAAAAGTGGGATGGCCTCGCGAGTTTTTTTTCTCGTGTTTGAAAAGTTCGCACACCTGAAAGCATTCGCAATACTTCTTTAAGCAGAAGGATCTTTTGCAGTGGCATCCCTTCTTGTGACGGGCATCGATTCCCTGCAACAGCATAGCCCACGGCCTGTCTTGAAGCGCAGTCGGCCTGTCTTACTTTAGGACAATTAGTATGCGACACAGGTCACACGAGAAAGGCTGAGGCAAATAAACAATAATATTTCAACGTGCTTACTAACCTATTATGGCAACCATGCACTGGGGCAAACGACTAACACTAAGCGTTATATTTGTTTCTTAAAAGCGTGGCACACTTATCAGCGCAAACGGAACCAAAAGAAGTAAAGCTTTTGGTTTTTGGAGACTGCAAGTGAACGAGGCAAACCGTCAGCTCAAGCATCACATGAACGCCGTACCACAAGCATCTCTTTGAAGTTCTTGCAAAAAGGAGGGAGCATGAGGTGACGGAAACACCAACACTCAAGAAGGGTGTCCGAGCTGATGGTACTGATGGGGCGGCTACTGATGGTACTGATGGAACTGATGGGCCAGCCTTGTGCAGGCTCCATAGGAAATGTAACAAAGTACCTGTTCTAGCACCTTCGCGTTGTTGGTGACAATCTTCGACTTGAATGCCTCGGGGTTACGGCTTTCTATCAACTGCTGCGTCTGTGCTACCAACTCTGCCTCCGCACTCTGTTGTGCGCGGAAGTACCGCCAGAGTCACAGTCAGACTTGTGGCACTACAAGTTGCAGAACGTTGGACACAACCAAGAACGTGGTAGCGCTCGTGTCAAAATAGACACATTTTTAGTGCAGATGAAGAACAAAAAAGAAACAGCACGGGGTGGGGATTTACAGACAAAAATGGTTGCAAGCGACAAGTGTATGTACAAGGGTCATTATCAGAACGTCACCGTGTTGAGACATTGCTGGCAATTACAGCCGTTGCAAAACACCTTCGATGCAAAGCACTCGCAATACCTGTTTGGCCCCAAACTCAGGGGCACTCAGCCACGAGCAGCCGTGTCGCACTGTACAAAGAAATACTGGCAAACAGAGATATTCGTAGTGATCGGGAATATCTACAACTACATTATCAAAGGGGTGCTCCGAGAGGCCCCGAAGGATAAAGAACTTGAAAGCGGGCTTACAGCTTCAAGCATTTTGACTTTTTGCAGTTGCAGCGGCGTATGGTCGGAGATAAGCTGGCAAAGGAGTCGGCTTCTTGTCCAGGTGGGGGTATCAACTGCTGCAGCGGCCCCGGCGTATTTGGAAAATTCTGAGGCAAAGCCGTGAACCCCTGCGCAAGTAGAGGACCAAAAAGAAAGGTGACTCAGCTAAAGCTCTTAGGACGGCCCGAGTCCAACAGGGGAACTCTTTTCGCGCTTGGATAGAATAGGGTGAAAAAAGTGCCTGGACTCATAAGCTATATGTGAAGAAAGGGCGACCTCGGGTATGCGAGTTAAAATTACTAGAGTACCTGAGATCCAAGCGTTGGGGAGGGGCCCATGGCAGGACTCTCAGCACCACGATAGACTCGTTGCTGATCTGCTTGAAAGGAAGCGGGGAACGTGTGGGATGAACTAGGCACAGCTTGTTGGCTAGGATCGGAGAGCAGCGGAACCTGAATATTCTGCCCTGCAACACAGGCACCAACAGTTCAACTCAGGTTCCAATCTGAAGGTGGGAAGCGGAAACCTGCGTCGACTGCCAAGAAGTCAAGCAAAGTAATTATCAGAAATCGCACTGTTTGCGGACAAATAACAAGCCTACAAATCCCTTTAGCTTTTGCGGTGCCTGAACAGAATTGCAAATACGCAGTATGATACAGAAGGCTCAATCGTCTTTATTAAGAGAGCCGACTCGAAAAAGACAAAGGAAATTAAAGAAAAGGCTGTGCAAACACATCGGACCCGAAATGAACTGCCATCACATGCCGAGATGGACAGACAAGGCTACAGCTGCGCATTTTTGAGTTTTCTTGCAAATACGTAGGCGTCGCTGGCTAGTTGGCCGGACCCTCTGCAAAAAGAAGGGAAAATGAGCTTGGAGTTCGGAACGGCCTGAGTGTGTGGCGGAAGTATTCCCACAGGGCAACCTAAAGCGTTAAAGGCGGAAGCCGTAAGTAATACGGCTTTTCCGCAATTATGCCCCGTATTACGTGCCCCGGATGACAAGAGGCAGTTGCTACTGATCCGACGTCTGCGGCATCGACTTGCGAGAAACAATTTCCGGAAAGCCCCTTCAAAGATTGCTGTTCTATTAACATTAATATCTCAATATCCTACAGATATTTCCATACAAATAGAGCCAGTAACAGTTGCCCTTCCTGAAACCTGACTGGGCACTGCAGGAGCGCACTATCAGTGGTTCGTCATCTCGGGTGGGTGTCGCTCACCATCAGGCGTGTACCCTGCCATGCTTAGTCGGCAGAACGAGCTTGAGGTCCAAATAAAGCAAGCAGGCAAAAATAAATCAGTAGTTGTAGGCCGGATGCCTGGTTTTCATATTGAATCGTCCTCCTGAATTCAAGTTTGCCAACGCGAAGGCAAGAGAAGAAGACGCCGACAACGACGGCATATCAGTATTTCCATACTGTTGCTTATGGTATCGAGCTTCTCAAGCTCAAAATTCCTGATCACTCTGAATAAAACATATCGCCTTTGACTTGGACATGAACGCCCGCTTCTAGTCGGTTCTCAGCAAGCTGCCACAACGCACCCGACCGACAGGAACGGTTTGTATTTTGAATATCTGAAGGCTTTTGAACGATTCAACATTCAACAGGAGACGCCTTGAATAATCGACAGCTTTTTCAAAATTTTACGTTTCCGTTTGGGTGAACGTTGTAAGATCAAAGATGCCAGATCCGAGATCGAGATCGCATCGGATGTGAGATCAGATGAGGATTGGTATTATGAAATTTCAGATGAGGATTGGCATTTTTATTGATGTTACTTGTACCATCGCATGTATCGCAAATGCTTATTGATGTGACTCCCGGTCCCGGCGCGGGTCCGGCTTCTGAGACGGGATCGGGAGTCCTGAGACAGTCCCAACAGTGTCACCAAGGGGAGTAACTATAGTACTAGCGTAGCAGGGGGCGCAACGGACTTCTTAACACTGTGATCTGCCAAACCGAGACGTGAACTCGGTTGTTGCGCCCAGACCTCATTTTGACCGCCTAAAATTCGGACGCAACACAGAATTGCTTGCTCTGAAAAACTCGATTGTCGTGTTTCAAAGCAAGAATGTGCGCGGTGTCGGGATATACGAGTACCACAGCCGCATTCTGAATGCCCCCATAAAACGACAGCTAGAACGCGCATGATTGTAAGCCGCGAAATCGCGACTGTAAGCCGTTTAATAACATGTGATCCATGGACACGATGTAATATAAGCTTAATCCTTGGTATGCATATTAATATTTTAGAAATCTATATTATTAAGCCGCGTAATATGCTCTTTTTGAGCCTTCCGATTCAAAAATGCCGATCTGCCGCATCGTGTCGGCTGTCCTACTGCAGACGTCGGCTGTCCTACTCCAGATTTTGCGAGGAGCTCACAGACGCTGCTCATCTGACCAATCATATTCACAGTACTTCATTAAATTCGTAACTTTTTCATACCCGATCTTCCATTCAGGTCAGGTATTGGTTCGAAAAATTCGAGCCAATGATGTTTTAGATTCCAACCAAAAATCAGGTTATCGTCCGATTGAATCTTAGATGGTTACGGGCGCCAGATCCGGATATTTCCTGGACTCTCATCGTTAATTTTCCCCGTACTATCCATGAAGCAGGTTCATGGAACCTAATCCTGAATCGAGAATGCCGCGGACCCGCGTATGACGGTATGAGTGTTTGACCGAGCACCCGTTCCAAATACGTTCCGCGCCTGCGCAACGCTACATTCATTATTCACCAGGAGCGCCCACCCTGCACTACTGCACTGCGGCACGCAGACCTGAACTGCCTGCTACTCCAGCTTTATACTTTTCACTATTTTTCACTTTTCACTATTTTCATTGTTTATGTGTAAACTGAAAGAACGGCTTGTGGGCGTGTCGGAGATTCGTGCAGGTTGCCCGTGAGATTCAAAGCTCCAATTTACGGTACGTTGGTTCCTAGCTCTCTGTTTTCCCGTTTCTCCGTTGATGTTTGTACGGCTGCTTCACAAGTCAACGATCAACTCCTTGGCCAGCAGACGAAATTGCTTTCACAGTGATCTGTTTACCCAGCTCAAATGTATTCCGACAGGCCGTCTCCCAGACATAAGCACGTAAACTACGAGAAAAGCGAAGGGGTGCAAAGCTGTTAGATGAGATATCTGTTGAGGGAGAACAGCAGCGGTTGTGTGCGCTAGATCACACATGACATCGGCGCCTTGCAAATAGCGCATGGCTTGTGCGCCAGTGCGAAACCCAAGCCCAAGTGTTCGTGCCGAGCGTCAACATACTGATGAAGCGTGTTGCAAACTGTATCATTTTGCAGAATAACTGGAAGAAAACACGTGCTGATAACCGCCATAGCGAAACACTTTCTGGCAAGCGAGACGAGTGAAACTTTCCGCAGTTGGGTCTCGACTGCCGAAACGTCTTTCGCATCCCATATGGAAGAGTCGATTCGGGAGTTACGACCACTGTCGAGGCGGCCCTTAGCTTCCAAAATTTTGTCCCGTTTCCTTTTGGCAGCACGTTTTGGTGGCATTGTGCGTAAACTGAATAGCCCCGTGAGGCTAATGGGGTTTTAACTTGCTTTATACATTCGTGAGATAGCAACAATATTTGTGTCACAAGCCTAACTGAATTCGCAGAGATAGGCATCGCATGACACGAGTTCTAGAGTTCTCGATCTGTTCGATGTGACTCAACCCAGTCGCGCGGTCGTCAGCGCGAAACAGTGTCACTGGATTCCCTTAAATGCGATCTTGGGGTGCACGTAGTCATACCCTTTGTTATATTTATCTCGCCGGAATGCATCTGCGCGGAAGGCGGAACTACAGGTTTCAAAGTATGTATGCACCTCATCGAAACTTCTATATACCCGACCCTAAAATGTTATTCAGTGCAGTGCACGGTCCGTGGAACTGACATCTACAAATGATAATTTCGCTCTGGACTCTCGTCTCAGATGAGCGTTCGACTGTCCTAATACTAAAGGGATATCGTACCTCGGCAGAAGCAGCTGACGGCACTGTCAGGCTCCGTGGACAGTATTTCGGGACATGGCGGAGCCTAACTATTGGTCGGAGCCACCGTTCCGCCGTCTTGCAGTCGGCGATGGGACGGCAGGGAGCCCCAAGCTCCACTTTGTTGACGGCAGAGCTAGTGACTGCAAGGTGCGCGAGGAACTTATCATAGGTTTGTAGCTAATTGCTCAGTTGCCAGAGATCATGCAGCCCGGGACCTTCACCTTCATCTCGTCACCTTTCAAAGCAAGGGCGCAGGGAACAGTGGCGGAATGAAGCAATTGCACCTTCCGCACGGTCCCAATGGTGTCTAACCCCACGCAAACGTGGTGTCGTATGGTGCTCTGTTCTTCTGAAGAGGGTTGGTAAACACATCCGTACCTCTGATACTAGCACCGATGTTGGAGTGACCAAAATGACCCATGAAGCTGTTCATGCTTTGTGGGGGGGTGGGGCGCTTGCGAAAGGTTCCGGTGATTGTGCTGCTGCCAGGACTCTGCTTCTTCCCCTTGGATAACAGCACCCTGGAGATGTCCCTGGCGCGGCAGTGGGCCCGCGACCTGCAGTGCATCTGCGTGGTGTTGGATTCGTATGGGGGAGGCGTCGAAGACCAGCACTCCGGCTGCCGCGGGTTGCGGAACCCTGAGGGCCGCCCCCCCCCGGAGTGGAGCCCGAGCTCGGAGTTCGCGTACGACATGGTCAAACCCGCGGACTTGTGCGCAACCCTAGGCTCTTTCCACGGCCGCCGCTGGTTCGACAACCGGGTGGCGCTGTACGGCCTGTCCTCGGGCGCCAAGTGGATTATGCAGGCTCTCGCCTTGGATATCGGATGTTTAACAAATGCGCCCGATGCGCCGCAGTGGGCGCCCATTTGCGACATTCCTGTGCCTATTACGGCAGGAGAAGTGGCGAAGCGCGCGCGCGAGGACCTCAAGGCGGTACGCACTGTCGTTCTCGACCAACCCAATTGCCGGGCGGGCCTCTTGACGGAGTTGCGGAACGGCTGGCCGCACGCGACAGACGTGTACGTAGTCCTCGCCGCCGAAGACGAGCAACACTCCTTGGGGGTGTGCATGGACCGGATCAACCAGCTGCACCACCAGGTAGGATTAATCAGCACCGCCAGGTAGGAGCTAGTGTTGGATAACGTTAGAATCAACGTGATCGTGTTTGAATTGATGGCCAAGAATGTCTCACGATACGATCATGCCTATCACTTTCGTATCTTGGTGTCACCTAATCACCTAAGTTTCCCAAAGTTAGTATGCTACGATAACAGCTGCCGGGCTTCTCACATGCGGTTGGATGCCCCCACCGCCAGGGCCGCCACACCATCCGCACGGACGTGGTGGAGGGGTTCAGTCACGCGCAGATTCCGCTCCACCATCGGGTCTACTCGAAGGACATTCCGGTGCATTTCAAGTCTCGCCTCCTGTCCGATCCCGGCCCTCCCTGGGCTATGGAGGCCCCACCCCTTGAAAAGTATTGCCATTGGCGTGCTATCACCAAAGCGGGCTCCCTCCAAGCAGGCGATGTGCTCGTGGTCAAAGGCGGCACGACGGCCAACGCGGGGCACGTGGGGTTTGTGTGGGAAGTGGTGTCAACGGGTGCCGCGGGGGAGGTGGCGGTGACACTGTGCGACTCGAGCCGGTCCCGGAACGGATGCGGGTTTCAGAAGTGGCTGCTACGGGACTCGTGGGCGGGAGCAACACCCAGGCTGACCGTTACCTACCTGGACAACGTGAAGAATACGCCCTACGAGGGTGATGTCATTCCGGCGGCTGCAGGCAGGGTGCAACAGGGTGAGTGTTGCGTACTAAACTTTCTGAGCCCTGCACAGACTGTCTGTACACTTGTTGTGTCATAGGGGAGGTGCAGCACCATGAGATGTGAATTGGAGCCTCGAAAGTTTTCACAGGGTACCCAATTCATTATTTTCTGTTTAGACTGCACCATATCTCCCATAGAAGATCACATTTTGCGGTTATATCAATTCAGGTAAGTGGAGCATGGTAAAAGCTGAGGTGCAGAGGCGCTCGTACTACTTCAACCGGTCGGAATACGGCCACAGTTTCCAGCACTGCGGTTGGACCAAGTATTACTGGGAAAGCAACGACCAGACCGAGTACAAGTATGACTGCATTGGCTTTGTGTGGCATGTGCTCATGACTGTGGACCAACTTGGAAGTTGGACCGAGGCCAAGACCGCTTTGGGGATCCAACCAGGCCGGGTCCCGGACACACAGACCTTCTTTGACTTTTTCTGCAACATGTCTTCGTCATCCTTGCGCCAGCAGCAGGAGCAGCAGGTTCAGCAGCGGCAAGATGCCATGCTCGTAAATTAACAGTAGAAGTAGCAAACCTAGCTATTGTGTTGAAGTTTGAGAGGTTGCAAACCATCTTTCGCAGCTCGTCAGATACAGACTCTACACGCCCTATATACTCCTTGATCAACCCTTGCCCCGTAGGTGCCACCTGCACCCATCATCATTAGCAGCCAGTCACTATAAATCAACCACAATATTATATTATACAGTCACCTTTCCCCTGTGTCTGCAGCGATGCCTATACATCTGTGCTGCCCTCCCCACCTTCACAAATCTTACTCTGCACCGTCATGAGAGCTTGTCACTCCATCACACATACTATCGGATGATATCGGTTGTATTTTGTCTTTAAGCTTTTACAGACTTTACACACGGGTCTATCTCAGAAGCGCAGTTTGAAGCAGTAAGAGACAATTTACTTTCCCCTCTTCTCAATAACTGTAGGAGGCTGCTGACTCCAGTTCTTCTATTATCTTCTCTTCTTAATTATCCTATGCTATATCTATAACGACCGCACGAGTATGATTTCGATACTACGGGTGTTTAACTATTCGGAATATGCTTTCAATATTCATATGTATGCTTTCAATACAATATACCGGTTTCGGCTGTTACGTTTTCGTACACAAATTATGTTACTTTTCAGTTAGTTCTCAATTGTCTTCTCCGAAGCTGGCAACACTTGAGCTCTTATGCATCTCGGAACTCAACTCAGAACTCAACTCGGAACTTACTGTACTCTTATACGCTCCGTACACAGTCTAGAGCCCTTCACAGTCATATCGGTCCTCTAGTGTACTCCGTACCGAGTACGTTTGTACTTAGCCGTTTTTGCCCATTTACTTGCGTTTCGGGCTCTTGTGCTCGCCTCCTAGCACAACTCCCCCCCCCCTTAGGGAAGGTCACGTCCACGCTGACCACGTCGGACCTGTGAAGTTTTTTTATACAGATCTTCTACCGTTGCTCAGGATGATTATACAGGTCTCAAGCCGCCTGTTGTCTGGAATGACATTACACCTCCCATGACACACCGCAGTAAGGAGTTCAGCCTCTTTAAGCACAAGGGTCGGCCTCTCACCGGTCTGCCATCTGCACTACCAGGCTCCCCCAAGGCTCGAGTAGTCACATCCATTACCGCGCTCAAGGTTTCAAACCTTCCAACACGGTACACTACAAGGTCGATGGATTGCACAGGATCTCTCCTGCTGCCAGGCGTTTGCACATACCATGACACAAGGTTGTTGCCAACCTATTACAGGATACAAGCACGACATGTGATGGCAATAGGTTTGCCAATTACCCGGCAGCTCTCGGGATGCCAGCCCGGAGGAAAGGTTTTAAACCCCTACCGCCTCCTCGGAATGCGCAGAGTTTTTATCCAGATCTCCAACTGCCGCCCGGTCGTGCCAGGTCTAGAGCCAATGCTCTCATGAAATGGATTATACAGATTTCCACCTGTTGCCTGGCTGGGCCGAGGCTAGAGCCAATGCTCTCATGAAATGGATTATACAGATCTCCACCTGTTGCCTGGCTGAGCCGAGGCTAGAGCCAACCTCTGCAAGGAGAGCCCGGCGCGCCTGGATGCGGTGCACACGCTGCGCGCTACCCTCAGACACCATGCATCTGGTGTGCCTGGCCGGGCAGCGGCGCGTCACGCAGCCCGAGGCAGCGCAGCGAGTGCTACTGTCTCATGGAGGTGCGCCTGGCGCGCTCGCGGTGGCTGCCATCGGCCGCTCGACATTTGTGCCATACTGGGCAAAGGCGAAAAAAACTTGAATTCACGGATCGCTCTCGCACGAAGAAAACTAGTTCGGATCGCTCATCCGAAAACGCGAAAAGAAAAGTTCAGGGCGACCACACCATTGCTGCAAGACGTGACGAGAAGACCGCAGGTACCTCGAAAAAGCGTATGCAGGTTGGGGCAAAGGCGCCGACCCAAATCCCGGACGGAAAAACCGGTGCGACGCACCCAAATTCGCAAAACGAAATTCACGAAGATCTCGAGCCCCAGGAGAACCTGGAACACACAACGCCAACCCGCAGAGCCAAAGCCGCATCCCCCAAAGAAAACATCGGGACACAAAATCGCAAACAAGGGGCCAAGGCAACAACGCGGTTTACAACGTTCAAAATCAGAATTACGCAAGAAAGCGTCGCGGTACTACATTCTAGTTACCATTAAGCGGAAAGTAGACACAAGTGATACCATTTTGTAGGAGGTTGCTGACTCCAGTTCTTCTATTATCTGCTCTTCTTAATTATCCTATGCTATATCTATAACGACCGCACGAGTATGATTTCGATACTACGGGTGTTTAACTATTCGGAATATGCTTTCAATATTCATATGTATGCTTTCAATACAATATACCGGTTTCGGCTGTTACGTTTTCGTACACAAATTATGTTACTTTTCAGTTAGTTCTCAATTGTCTTCTCCGAAGCTGGCAACACTTGAGCTCTTATGCATCTCGGAACTCAACTCAGAACTCAACTCGGAACTTACTGTACTCTTATACGCTCCGTACACAGTCTAGAGCCCTTCACAGTCATATCGGTCCTCTAGTGTACTCCGTACCGAGTACTTTTGTACTTGGCCGTTTTTGCCCATTCACTTGCGTTTCGGGCTCTTGTGCTCGCCTCCTAGCACAATAACGAATCTCTCGTCTGAATTTCGACCTGAACCGCCAACCTTTCAAAACGGGTAGTGCTGCAGCCGGTGAACAAGTCAGAGTCAGAACCTGAGCAGCCCAAAGCTCATGGGCAATTTACTCGTATTTGCCAAACCCGGAAAATCATCCGATTTTGGCGCTCTCGGTGATGTTTATCATTACGGATTTTTGGCTTCCTTCCGGTCAAATTCTTTTCAAGTTGACATATTCTTACAATCGTTCTAATAATGCTTCAACGGTGCCATAATGGCGCCACACACCAATTATTCTCTCATATCGTGTTTCTCAGCTCGCTAGCTGGTGTGACTGGGGCGGCCGTCATCGGAATCAAATACGTCGTCGTCCGATACCACGGCTGGATGGCCGACATCCATCTGACCCCGGATGATTTGTATGACATCCTCGTAGTCCTGCCTACGAATAACCCGTTTGAATTGCTTCCGGTGCCGCGCGGCTTCGTCCATCCATCAAGACACCCAAGAGTCCACCCCATAGCACAATCATCATGCCACAATCGCATGAAACCTTTCCACCTGCCCCTCCACGTTGTTGTTACATGCCATGACACGCGCCCTGTCTCGAACCCGCAATTGCATATCCAGTGGCGTCAATAAACGGATGTTCAGGACATCTCTCTGAGGACACTGATTGTCCTACGGGTAACATGCCGTTAGAGCGCCCATAATGCGTTATCGCGATCTTCAGTGGGCACCTACTCTGAGTTGGTAAAGATGCGCGTCTTACCATTGGGCAATAAAGTGGACATTGTGCTTGGTGGTCGATGGCAAGAAAACCGGTTAGAATGCCTAACTACAACCGTGTAAAAATTCCTGTGAAATGCGTTGTGACATGCACCTGTGTAAATGTAAAGCCCAAAACACATCGTAAAAAGGATATCATTTAATGGTTGTTTCCACCTCTACTTTTACACTCAGCATCTTCTCAAATCATTCTTCTGACTGGGGACGGAGGACTTCTCGTGAGGTATGTGCCGCGTGGCGTATCTCCCTACAGTTTTGACCGTTAGATATCAATGTCCCGATACGATATGATAAATTTACCGCGATATATGCTATTTGCAAATCTGACCGTTAGCAGATATATCCAGCGCATCGGGACGGGGATATCTGACGGTCAGATTTACAGGATTATATGCCACGGGGCAGGCATCACCTTGCGAGTAGCGATTCCCGAATCCTACGTCTGGAAAAAACGAGAAATGCCGAATGCCACAATAGAGGGGGAATTTGCCATAATCCATGAAATTCGTTCAACCCGCGTTAGTGTCGGCAACATATATAAAAGGTATGTATTCTACATGTGGCACCCATTGGGTGCATAGTCATTTTAGAATAGACATGGGTTCAATTTAGGATATAAGTAGTACTGCGGTTATTTTAGAATATGAATATGAAAATTTTGAGCTCCCTAAACATTTTATTCTTAGATTTTAATTTCTTCCCCCCCCTCCCCCTTCCCTTCTATCCCAAATTAATTTGAAATTTTCAATGCTTTAATTATCGCGATAAAAGAAGCTAGATATGCAAGGGGTAGAGTTCGGGATGGAAGGGGGATGGCATGGTGATTTAAGGAGAAAATTTGGGAAGAGTGGGGAAGGGGGGAGTACAGTTGAGTTCCGAGTTGAGTTCCGAGAAGAATAAGAACTCAAGTGTTGCCAGCTTCGGGGAAGACAACTGAACTGTGAAATAAAAAGTAAGATTATAAGTGAAAGAAAAAAATAACACCCGTAACCGCTACCTTGTATTGAAAGCGCACACCCGATATTAAAAGCATATCCCGAATAGTCAAATACCCGCAGTATCGAAATCATACTCGTGCGGTCGTATAACATTAGGTATCAAATAATTAAGGAGATATGAGAAGAGAAGAGCTGGAGAGAGGAGACTCCCACAGAAATTGGATGTTGATCCGCAGTTCTATTCTAACCAAAACCAACCAAAATAACCCGATGCAGATGCATTCGTAGAATAGAAATGACCAAAAAAATTTGGAATAAAATTTATGCTAAACTAAGAATTGAGGCGAAGTCCCTTAAGTGCATGCGCCCTCCGCCAAACCGAGAGCGGAAGAAGAAGATGCCCAAAATTCGTGGTAAAGTGGCATGCTAAGGTGCCACCTTCAAGTACGGCTTTCGACTTTCGATCACCATCGGGGCCCCTCTCGTGGGGCCCTCGGGGCTTGTCGCGGGTCCCAGGGTGCTCATCGTGGGGCCCTAGGTGCTTATCGCGGGGCCGCTCGGCCTGTTTCGGGGCCCTTGGGGCTTGTCGCAGGGCCCTCGAGAGACTTGTCGCAGAGCCCTAGGGATATATCACCATGGTCCCTCCTACATACCCTCCTCCAGCCCCCTCCCCCAAATCTTTCTCCTTAAATCATTATGTCATCCCCCCTTCCCTCCACCTCCAACCCTGCCCCCTTTGCCTATACCTAGTTTCATTTATCGCGATTCAACAAAATTAAATTTTGAAAATTAGTTTGGGAAATAAAGCGTTTTTTCCCTTGGGGGAAGGGGGGGGAGGGGGGGTCACGAAAATAAACTGTGAGTATACAATTTTCAGGGAGCTCGCAAAGTTTATTATTTCTATTTTAAAATAACCGCAGTACCACTTCTACTTTAAATTGAACCCATTTCTACTCTAAAACATTAATATTTCGGCACCCATTTCCAACCATCATCTCGTCCGATTCCGATAGATATACTAAGAACTATTAAATTTGATTATCCGATGTGCTGGAAATTGAGATTTGTGTGTATGTATGTGTTTCCCATTCCCTCGATGGGTGGAATGCTGCAACAAATAGATACGCATTCGATACCACAAGTTAGCTGGCACCAGAGGATTGACGCTGGTGACAACACACCCATATCAACCTTACCCAAACTTCACATGGAATCAAGTTGTGCATGGCAAGTATTCGACTTCCGAAGATGGATTTGACAACAAAGTTTTACCCAAGAAATACAGGCGAACCAGATGAGCTTCCCTTAAGTCCTTCTACTCCGCAGCAGGACCAGCCCCACTGGTGAAAATACTTAGAACCATTTGCTAGGGAACCACAATTGCAACCAAAGAGCCAATTGCAATTATGGTAGCTCGGCCAATGTGACAGATCGTCTCTAATGCCAGTTGTACACGCACAACATACAATACTTTCTCATGCTTCGATTTCACCCATGAAGATGGTCTTGTCAGAGCTGGCAGACGCCACCACTGGCTCCTTCGGGTGGAACACTGTCTCGTTGATGCAGCCATTGTGCCCGGGGAGTTTGTACAATATCCTCCTGCGCACAACATCATCGAGAGCTGACTACAGGCAAATCTTATCGCACCCAACTACCCGAGCTCGACATCTGAAAACAATTCGTGGCCAGTTGCGCACACACTCACAGGCTGGAAAACTGTTTTTTAAACAAAAGGTGACCAGCCCGCTCGCGTTTCCAACATCCAGGCCTTTCACCAGCCCCTGCACTCCGAGGGCCTCTCGCAAGGCGTCTCACCGCACACCTCAGCCCCTGCACTCCGAGGGCCTCTCGCAAGGCGTCTCACCACACACCTCGGCCTCTGAGGGCCCCTCACAGCGCCACGCTCACAGCGCAGTGACAGAAGAGGCACATCACTCCCAGCAAGCAGCACAAGACGTTACTTTTTCTGGTTCTTCACATCGACGCCCAGTACTGATGACCCCCAAGAACGCAGGACGGTCAAAAGGACTTGGGTCCATGAAAGTGCTCTCTGCAGTGAGGGGGACCCCTGGCGCAGCATGCGGGCAGCAGGCAGGAGCTGCAACATACCTGGAGGCCACTTCCCAGATGTATACCGCCCTGTCCGCGCTGCCGGCAATCACCTGCGCCAGCAAGCAGCAGTCCAGCTCGCCGAGCCTCAGTGACGGCCTCCCCAAGGGCTGAGAAGCCTAGGTGAGCTAACTGCAACCCCCGAGTGAGGCGGCACGAAAGGCACTGACAGAATATGGCCTCTGGGGCGCCTTGTCAGAGCTAACAAGGGTGAAGCTGCGGGGTGGGCGCCACATGCTGCACTTTGCTCCTTTTGCGCGGAGAGCTTCCTCGATTCAAGGCAACGGAGACTGATAGCCTACCGAGGTGGCAGCCAAAATAAAAGAGAAAGGCACACCACAGCTCGATATTACCTTTGACGCGTCCGGACTCCAGTCACATTTCATCAAATTCTTCTCGAAATTGTGCTGCAAGGAACAAGAGCTTCCGCTTAAAACACCGGGCTGCCGATATTTGCCAGATATTCCGGCGGAGAGACCAGAACGACAGAACATCCGACTGGGGTGGTGGCTGTCAACGGGGAATCCACAGGCAGCAGCTCAAGGCAAGGATGTGCACAGTTGGCGTCGCCGAGAACCTTCGTCAGAAACCAGAGGCCTGCCGCTATGCACTGAGAGCCACGGAAAAAGGACTGTGATGTGCATAGGATCGCGGCAACATCCCATGCCGTGAGATGTTTGTGCAACCACCTTCGCCTAGTCTGTGGCACCCCGCACTAGCGAAGCGGCGCAAGCGGAGCCGCACAAAAAGGGCGCGGACTGCCCGTGATCCCCACAAAGGTGCGTCGGCGTCACGTGGACGAGCATCCTGGGAGCTACTGCAAACTCTCTCATTCATTGTTCGAATTGTGCGATCCAAGACGGCGAAGCTCGGTTTCTGCGCGGGATCAGCCTCGGCCTGAGTTGCGGGATACCTGGTGGCCGTTGAAGAGCTTCACGCAGCGATTAGCGGGCGCATACGGGCGCATATCCCAGGCCCTGGGGAGAGCACACCTCCCTCTCCTCCCACGTCGATATTGGCACAGAGAAGGGACAAGGTGGAAAGCGCTTATCCGCCAGCAGGCACCGCAGCCTGACCGCAGATCCGCTGCTCAGGGAAAAGAGCCGGAACAGACTAGCACACACCAGCAGGCACCTTTTGCAGCGCAAAGCGGCAAACACGCCAGCGAGCACAGCTTGCGCCCACGAGTATGTCCAGAAGCTAACAACACGGACTTGCGGCAGCAGCGAACCGGAATATGCCGTAGAACCTTTCGCAAATCACGGGTCACTCGTACAAAGCGCAGCATATGCCCCCTGGCGAAGCAACTTGAGAATGTATTGGTGCGACGCTTAGCTGTGAATACCAAATGTGAGGTCTAAGATAAGCCGAGGGCTTAGGCAGTGTGTGCACCGAAGGGTATTGTCCATAGAGTTGGTCAGCAGATGAGAGCCGTCTGGACTGACTCGCATCCCTGTGATTGTGTCCGTATGACCCTGTCGCAAGCACAGCCCTTGGAGGTGAGCGTGAGTGGAAAGATTGAGGAAGGCGGCATAGGCCCAGGCAAGCATACCAGAGTGTTGCCCTAGCAGTGCAGAAAATGCTACTCAGAACTGCACTGTTGCAAGGAAGACGGACTCTCAAAAAGTTCTGGACATCGAGGCACCTTCAGTTCCAACACCTTCTCCTCTTTCCGAAGGTCCCAAACCTGGTGGCGTTCAACCGAAACGCCGCACGAAGTTAGCGACAAGCGCAGCCGCTCAAACAAGGCACTCTGCTTAGTACGTGAATCCATGCGCAGCCGGGATACCGGGAAGCCAGCGAAAGGGCAGGGCAAACGCCGGCGCTTGTGTTTTGACAGGACTGTGTGCAGCTTTAGAGAGCTTGCTTCCAAAGGTCGGCAGGAACGTTGTTTGTACAAAGGAGAGGCCCCACCTTGACAACGTTGTCGATGCCACCAGTGTAAACCTTGTCACTCGCATCGGAAAACGCAACTGCGGTCACTTGGTAGTCGTCCGGGAGGGTTTGCACGCTTCCCTTCGTGCGGAGATCCCAGAGCTATTGATAACCAACCCGCCAAGGCCTTAGTCGAGTCCTCGCAACGTTACTCGGTGACAAAACAGCGCGGCGCAAGCGTGGACTTATTACGAAGGCATACGAAGCATTCAGCGATTGCACGTCCCCTGCAAGATTCAGTCGATGGCTACGGCTAGTAATAAGAAGCTATTTGTATTACTGACGAGTCGACTCGGAACCTAATAGCGCTTCTCTCTCCCCTATCGTCAAGAAGGTCAGCTATCTAAGAGACTCTCAAAACCACGGCTCACCTTCGAGGAACCATCGTCGGAACCGCTGACAACCAGAGGCGGCCCCCTTCTCGCCTGTCGGACCATAAAACGCCACACTTGACGCGATGAGAGATTACGCGAATACACATTTCGCACAGCAAACTAAAAGCATAATGCACTTGCGTGTTATCTCACAAGTCAGTATGCTGCAGCATTCATATTGTTGCACCGTACTATGTGCAGTCTATATCCAGCGAAGTTGAACAAAGGCGCTTCGCTGACTGGCAGGCCTTCATAAAACTGCCAAGTCTTTTTTCTATCACGGCAAGTCCTCTCGATCGGGTGACAGTGCAGCCGCGCGACGTTTGGCCCTTTCACGATCAACACCAATGAGAGTAAATTTTTGAAGGTGGCTGAATACCGGGCAGCAGCAGTTCACAAACATACTGTGTTCGTTCATCTTCTTGATCTGTCGACCCATCTCGACGTCCCAAGCGCGGATCGTGTTGTCCGCGGAAGCTGTGAGGATCGTTTCACCGTCCGTCGTCCTGTACACTAATAGCGGGTCAAAATGGAAGACAACCGCGATTCGGACTTGTGAACACGTACGACAGCGCCCGACACACCCGTTCCTGCAATGCTCGGTTGATAGGCATCTGGAGAAAGAGAGCTACAGTGGAGAAAGAAAGATGGCAAACGTTGTAGGAATCCCCAAATATCAGGCTAAGCAACCATTGAAGTCGTCTTGAAAGAGACAAAGGTTGCACCCCGTTCTAAGGGATCTGTCTGAACGACCTATCCATAAAGTAGACATCTACTGAGCAAGTTGTAGCGATTTCAAGTCAAATCGGAGAGGTTGAGACCGGAACTGTACCAGTGCAGATCCAAGATAGCATTTTTGTGTCCCTTGATCATCATAAAGTTTTCGCACTCCCCCTGAACGCTCCAGAGGAAGATGTGCTTGTCGTGTGAACCGCTAGCCAAGACAGTTCCAGCGGGATTGAACTTGCAACAAAGCACGGCTTCGGCATGGCCAGTCAACTGCATGATAGGGGAGTCCAGACTGGACGTTCTCTTGGGTGCCTGCAAGAACGCAACCACAAGAGCAGAACAATAGAAGTCATGTAAGCAAGAGTTGGCAGGGTTGCTGAAAACACGGTGGTTTTGCTGAAGAAGTGAGTTGCTTTCGGGGTGCCGCCAGCAAACACCAGGTATCATTCTGTGACAGAAATATTATTTGAGAAGTGAAGAGAGGCAGGAAAAAATTGAACGCGAAAGAGTCCCAGTGGCGCCACGACATGCGTTTCTGAAGCTATTTGATCAAAGTTAGGCGAACAACCCTAAACGAGATTATTTTCCCGGAGTGTTGCGAGAAGGCCCTGTACAACGGCTAGGCTACGTGAAGACAACCAATACAACGCAACTTGTGACGAGACGCTGAGGGCCGAGCGAGGACTCTGCTTTTCAAAAACTCTTTGTGTAACAGCATCCGAGCTGAAGGTCCATAAGCACCCAGAGCACAATATCTATCTAGAACTCTGTAAGAGACACTTTGCGCAAAAACATAGAGTGGCACACTGATAGATTTACCGTGGAGACTTTGGCGGACACAATCTCACTTCCAGTCCGTTGCTTCTTCAGCGCCACCTGCATTTCCTCATCTTCCAAAGGTCGTTTCACGAGTTCACCCATTTTTACAAATCTATGTGAAACCCAGAATTTATGCACAGATTTCTCACACTCCCTTAGCAATCAGAAGTTTTCACGAAACTAAAATACACTGTAATGGCGTCCGAAGAAACGAAAGTTCCTTTCGAGTTCCCAATTTCAGCTGTAAGAAAGGAGGTAGGAGCACACGAAAGCGAACCGGACGGGAGAAAAACGTGAAACGAAAGCAGACGAATTGCCACCCCCCCGCCCATACTGTATCCATCTGTATCCCTTTATTCTTTGCACTTTCGACTTTGGCCAAGGGGTATCATAACTGGATGTTATGTGTCACAGTGAATCGAGCGGAGCGAGAGGTGCTGTGTGTGTCACATAACTCAGGTTTGAGGTTATCTTATGTGACAGACCGAACCGAGGGAGGAGGGTCTCGGTCGGAGGTATCCCGGAAGGGCATACTGTACCTCGAGGTAGGGGACTGTGGGGGACTGTGGGGGACTGGGGGTTGGGGCGCAGCCCCCTCACGATTGGCCAGGGATTTCAAGGGATTAGGGGAGAGCTGGCGAACACTTGTGAGTGCTCGCTATAAACTCAGTTTGAGTTTCAAGTGTTTCAAACTGTAAAGATGTTACACTTACTGAGTTATTAAAGATGTTTATACACTGATCGTGATGGACTTTTATTTCATGATTTGCTAACATCTTGCCCAGAAAGAATGCATTTCTATAATTACCAATGTAAACTGTGAAGAGAAACAAACGAGCCTGCCGTGTCCAACGCGCCAGGCTTCGGCTTCTTCGTTAAAACAAGTGGAAGTGTCTTCTATATATACAGGCCTTTTTCGTTGTGTTATTTAACTTTGTTAGAGAACCTGTAGGTTATTTTGAATCCCTTTCGAATTCCGCTTTTCTTGTTACGAAAGAGCTTGCAACAATTGACTTTTACTCGAGTTTTGCCGCGGTTTAACGAAAAGTAAGCTCAGTCTGTCATACATATATTTGTCCAAAAAATAGTACCGATTCGAATTCACAAGACAGAATCAACTTCACAAGAAGTATCTGATGGCATCCGTCTCTCCTCTCGAAGAGCGCCTGTCACCACATGAGATTTACCGACGAAAGTTCGCATATTATGAGTCCCCAGATGTAAAAGGATCCGCTATAGAAAATTTCAAGGTGGCCATTCTTACGGTCACCCTTGTGCCAATTCGCATAGCCCTCATACTTGTAATATCTAGTATTGGTGCGTTATTCGTGACTGCCATCATGCTTGGCTACAAGAGGAAGTTCGACGAGGACGGATACGTCGAGCCGATGGGTGAGCATCTTGTCGAGAAGGCACACTAGATCTCTTTTATAGTAATGTACGGAAGTCAAAGTCCGTGGGGCATCTGTTCCCTCTCAAGCACGGGTAACGTAGTGCCTGGCGACGTCACTGGCCGCGTCCGTTTTTTCCAGGAGTTTCTTCGCAGCCCGCGAAAGCGGTCGTAGGTGATCACATGTATTCGCAAATAACGCGTATCCTTTGACTTGGACGACATAAGTAAACCGCGTTTACCAACTGCACATACATAGAGTTCCTTCGTTATAGACATGTGTAGGTTACTGAGAAAATGTGCATATGTTGCTCACTTCTTTCTGTTTTAATGCAGGCGCTTGGAGAGGGTTCTGCCTGCGGGCAGTGATTTGCCCTTTGTCAAGACTCTTGTTGTTTGTGATGGGATTCCACTGGATAAGGGTTCATGGAAGGGGCAATATTCCAGCAAATCCAGCAGCGCAACGCGGGACTCTGGTATGTCTCGTCTTCGGCGGCGTGTAGGCTAACACCCACGATCCCTGCACATGAGTCCTTGATCCACGCACCTATATCGTGCTGTGAAAATACGTTACGAGAGGCGAGCCAGGCCTGCCTAAGGCAAGCCGAGCATTATGTTGTACAGTTAGGTATTGGTATATGGTATGTATATTTGTGGATGCGGACATGTATGCTTGCTTATCTGAGAACGAAGCGTTTCCTGTTCTTCAATTTGGTGCAGGTGGTCGCCAACCACGTGTCACTGGCAGACTCGTTTTATTTGGCTAGCTTATTCATGCCAAGTTTTGTGTTCAAGCACGACATTGCGCATCTACCGCTTATGGGAACCGCCGTGATGGTGACGCAAGGATTAGCAGTAGACAGGGCGAATAGAATGACTGGGAGTGTCAGCTCTATGTAAGTGCAAGGCCTCTATTTCTTTGCTTTCGTGTTGATAAGATTACAGAACTTTCTGGTGAGAGTTATTGCTTTGTTCAGGTCTACGTTGACCTTTATTAGTGCCTTGTACAAGATGCCAAACGAGGCATGGGGCGGTGAACAGAGGGCTGTGTGTCGGCATCTGCTGGCTTTCGTGCTCTTACTTTCGTGCTAGTGTTCCTTCAATTCTGGGAAGAGACCGAGGGCAGGGTTTCACCTCACCTGGTTTTCCGCTTGCCTGGTACAGATTGACTCATAGAATGGACAAAGGCACATACTTTCCTACCGCAGTTTTCCCAGAAGGAACGACGACAAACGAAAGGTGCAAGTTGGTGTCTTGAAATAGTCTTCATCCCTCACTTCACACGCATGTTCCGGAATTCACTGCCCAATTTTCGATGCACTACCCAAAGGGCACTGACAGATATTTCGGTCTCGAATATTCGACTGGAGCATTGAAGATGACTATGATTTGTTTTGCAGGTACCTATTGAAATTTAGAAGTGGTGCGTTCGTGGCAGGAAAACCAGTATATCCAATTGTTTTAAGATATCCTTTCCGCTTTAAGAGTCCATATTATGGTTCTTCAAGCATATTCAACGCTGCACATCGAATCCTGTGCCAGTTCCACAATAGCATGGAGGTCACATTTCTGCCACAGTACTTTCCAAATGAGGTGAGCTACGGGCCTAGTATTACCTTGTTGTCCCAACGCTTCCTCGTTATGGCGTCTCTCATGATTGGCTTCCAACTAATTATCGCTTTAACTTTTGTTTGCTGGTACTCAATAAAAGGCAGAACTCAAGGATCCGAAGCTATATGCAGAGAATGTTCGGCAGCTAATGCGATCTGAAATGAAATATCCGCCAGTTTTTTGTACCGAGTGTTCAAATCAGGAATATATTGACTTTCACCAGGAGGTTGAGAAGGTGAGACCTACTTTTAAACGAACAATTGCCACCCTATCATTTCATCTTTTGCTTTCTTAGGCTTTGAATGAATATTTGTTTATTGCCACCTTCCGGCATGCAATCTTCGAAGCTTAAGTTTGGGAATGTCCATTTACTGGAGCAAGCGTATTAACTTTTCCGCGGGTATGGAATAATCTCCTGCAGCGCGGCTGTCTACCTGAAAATGCTCTCACAGAGGAAGACTTTGAAAAGTACAAAAATATGGAGCCCTTCCTGTTGTGCCCCACTCACTTAGCCAGGAAGCACATTTCCTCCATTGCAAAGGAGGCAGAATTCTCAGGTACAAAGGTGGAACATATATCTATCTCATAGACAAAGGAGGCAGAACTCTCAGGTACAAAGGTGGAACACATATCTATCTCACAAACCTAGCAAGGGAAAATTCTTGAAAGAGCTATCATAGCTCGTGGTAGGGGCAAGAAATAAGGAGTGGGGTGGGAAATTATCGGAGTATTTCCTTGGTAGAAATGGTATTTTGTAATTTAGAGAAATCTCACAGATATGTTACCACCTCCGCGTTTCGGTTGAGAAGAAATTATGGCGTGTGCAGTCGCAAGGGAAATATTGTGGTGTGGAGCGCGCAGTTTATTGCAAAAGTGATTTATTGGTTTCATTGTTCATGCTTATATCTGGTGCACCAGTAATCGTATAAATCAATGAGTTGTACTACTCCAAAACAAGGGTCGGTATCGGGATTTTTTCGCCTGTCGGATAACAGCTTCGATAGGTACGGTATTGAGTATTGATCGGTGGTGATAACCATCTAACTACTGTCGACCGATATTGTTAACTCCTAAGGCAGTCTCGATCGATGACCGTAGTTTTAATCATTCAATAAAAGTTCCTTAGCTGATTATTCGATTTGATGATATACATATCGACGATTCTCATGATCCACGACGATTTTCTACCGTACTACACAAAGTCCTGCGTGTTCCTGGAGGTCATGCGGGCCGAGGTACTATGCAGTCGCTCTGCTCTACGATTTTTATAGAGTTGATTTCTTATTTGTATTCAGTTTCTCTTATGGAGTTTACTCAGATTTCTTCGAGCGAAGAGCTTTGACTTCATGAAACCCAGGTACACGAACAGTAACTATACCATTGGGTAAATTTATTTGTTTATTTGATTTGACATTGACCGCAGCTGATGTAGGTAGTACTGATACAACTATAGAATTAACGTTTGATACAACGGCTTTACCGTTAACAGCCGATCAAGTAAATAACAGAAAATTTACATATGATTTAAGTGGGATTGTAGTACAGGATGCAAATGACCCCAATGATGCATTGAATGCATATAATTTTGTAAAAGGTGGACAGTTTGTAACGAAATTTGCAAGTTCACGAGTCTTACTCAATCAACGTATAAACTTTACGATAAAGTTCATAGAAATCCAGAATGAATGATAAGATAAAGTAGTCGAAGAAAAGAAAGTCCGAACTTTTGTCAGAAATGAGGATTCAGATTACTATATACACCATTCTCTAATAATGGCAGTAAATTCACATAAGTTCACATGCAAAATCGCAGAAATGTACACCGACCCATTTGTTTCAATGGTTTCATTTTGTCCGAAACGGAAACTTACAAATACTATAAACACCATTCTCAGTTTATGACAAGGATCGCAATCGCAAAAAAAACATGAAACGCCAAACGTTTTTGGTTAACGATTGCCTCATTTTTCAAAAAAGAAATCCCCAATTTCCGCAACTGTACCTGCGTGTCAGAACGTGGAACTTAGAATTACTATATAGATCAATTTCTAATAGTGACAGTAGATGGTAAATTGCAGATTCTCAGAAACTTCCGATAATTTCGCAGATGTGTACCACCGGACTGCGTGCCAGAAAGTGAAACTTAGATTTACTATATACATCAATGTCAGATAATGACAAGCATGACAAACCGGAATCTCATCAGCGAAACCGGTCCGATCGCAAAATTCACAAACCTGGGTAAAATCGCAGAAATTTACAGTTGTCACAAAGTGGAACTTACAATTACTATATACATCAATCTCTAATTATATGACAACATATCAATAGATAACTAACTTGCGAGCTGGGAAGCGAGCAATGAATGGCGGGCATGGGCGGTAAGTAGGCGGTAATATTTGAAGATCGTGGTGTCGACTTATGCAGATTTGCCATAGATAACCGTAGGTACTCACTACATGGGAAGCGTTCCGAAATACTGGCAAATCCTGGCAAAATACAGAAGGTACTTAAGGAATACAGTTGTATTTAATAAGGATACTCCCCCTCTACACGCTTCCCATGTAGTTATGTACCTAATATTTACACTATGTCGATGATGCATTGAACTAAATAGTTTGCCATGTGTACCTTAAAACAAAACCTTAATAGCAGCACTTAAGGTTTAGGAAGATTGCATGATACAACATGGCATGCATATATAGCATTTTAAATAATATGCAGGATTGCTAATGCTCCATTCAAGCAACTAGCGACTATCACGCTTTGAGACGATTGGCTGCTGGATGAGCAGTGAGAATCAAACACACACGCTTGCTCACACATAAAAAAACGTCGTTGACCAAGTATATTACCGAACCAAAAGCAAACCCATATATACGAGCAACATACAAATACACAGGACACCACAGCAAACCGGAGAGACCTGAAGACGGCTAACAGGAGATGCTAAGATAAAACGAAGTTGATATCTTGATGTAATCCGTACACTACACCTTCCACAACATGCTTGCATTGATTGTCTTTTTCAATTGCATGCGCCATGATACGCTTATGAATAAAATTCGGTGAGCATTCAGTCAGGTTGCGGATCCTTATTGGAGATGGCTCACCCTGACTAGCATCTGGATTGCAATTTGTAAAAGAGGGTATATGAAGTATGTGTATGTGTGGAAGCATCGCCATGACAAAGTTGCTTATATTTTTGTAAACTGAAAACCTACAGCAATTTCCAAACCAAAGGCATCCAATACCAGACACACTGCAAAAGACTTGCTTATAGCAGTTAGTGCACAAGTTCCTTGCATACTTTTGAGAAGACAAGCTACACTCAACAAGGTTCCCTCAACTTTGACCACAGGCAGAAGGGTCTGAAGTAGAGCATCTTTGTCACCAAATATGAGGCTAGGGCCTTTGGTTCACCACACCTAGAGAATTTGGGCTCAGGCAGATCAAGGAGTAGGCCCTCGTTTTGGAGCACCTCGAAATCGCGACCACCTCATCCAAGTCCACAGCATAGGTTGCCAAGTCGACAAGACGTGTGTGCTGACAGAAATGAATGAGTCAGCGGAAAACCTATTAGTAGCTATCTGCTAATCGCTGCTTAGCAGCCACGGAGTCCGCGGCAGCCTGGCCATCGTCCATGGAGCTTACAGCTTCTGACTGCTTTTCCTCATCTTGCTGCTTTGCAGCATCAAGTGCAGCCCGTCCCTCATTCATGGAACTCATGGTCTCCGGTGTTTCGATATCTTTCAACCACGTGATTTTATATGACTTTGGTCCCCAAAGAGCCTCCAAGTCATATTCCTCCCGTGGCTCCTGCCATCCCACCAACCCTAGGTGAGCTACTCCTGAACCTCACCTTCAACCCGTACCTAACCTTCTCTCAAGGCCATCAAGCTCGGCTCCCTCAATTTAAACGCTGAATTGGTTTGCACTGTTCGTCAAGGAGTGGGTATGAGTGATCTACCGATGAAGTGTATTCTTTCTCAGCGTAAACCCTAATATAAGGACACGCCGCGGTCGTCCAGTTGCCGTGTCAATGGAGTTTCAGCACAACAACGTGCCCTGTGCCGGGGGCACCGTGCTTCGCACAAGGGTGGACGGAGATTCTGTTACCTCACGAAAAAGATGCACCACCACAGATCCCGCATCTACAGCGACCCAGTCTTGGCCGGGCTCGATGGTGCACGGTTTTCTTCTGTCATTGTGCTCAACAGCCACCTCCCGCACCCGCTGCCTCACCTGCAAGATGAAAACCACGCCAACCAACCACACACTCAAGACCACGAACTCTCGCAAGGTTCTAGTTTACAAGAACGTAAGCAGTCGAGATAGATCATACCAGATAGCCCACAGCATTCGCAGCAGCGAAGAGATGACGCGCAGAACGTCCGGTGCCAATCACGAAGGCCCGCGTGTAGTGGCACCTGCCGCGCCGCACGAGCAGACCTTACGTAAGCCGCCGCGGATTCAACTGCGCGGGATAACCTACTGTTTTGTTTTCGAAGGCTGAAGTTTTTCACTTGAGACACGTGAACTGCGGGGTGATGCCTCAGAGCGAGCAAGAAGTTCCCCGGCTAAAGGACACGTGCCCTACCTCTGACCGACCATATGCAGGGCACTGGCTGCATTTAGCGCAGATCCGACCCTAGGCCGGGACTGGTATTATGCCATCACTCGCGAAGCAGGAGCAAACTCGGCTATATTCAAGACACCCTCAAAAGTTTAGTAAGGAAACTCCAGGTGGCATCCAGGTCTACCCTAGAGGCTCAAATAAAGCACCGTGACAACGGAGTGGATGCAGGCCTGCAGGTTGGATCCGCCTCGCTTGCCCCCACTGAACAGAGGTGGCACGTTGAGAAGGGGACACTTCCAAGTGTGCATCATACAGGGTGCTTAACGGGTCGAGCGCCACTGCCGCCAACGAGCTCGAGAGTTGGCTCGTCGCTGTTGAGCACCTCAGATGCACAGCGGGTGACACGGGGCGCGAGGCTTCGCTGCGGGCTCGGAGGAGGAGCTCACTCTTCCTCGCGAAGGTACATTATGCAGATGCCTTTGATCCGCGCCTTGAGCAAGAGACTCCCAACTTCTTCCGGAGAAACAGCGAAGGCGTACTTCCGGGGATCCACTTCATCAGCGTTCGAGGTTCTCACGGAGGAGCCCTGACACAGCACACGAACATGCGCAAGGTGTCAAAACGATTTGGGTCGTGCGCTGCTGTTCATCCCTTTTCAGTGGGAACGCAGCTGTATGCGGAGAATGTGCCATCGCTGCTTTATAAAGCGCGGATGTTGTGAGGCGAGCGTGTCACTTAGGGCTTGACCCAACAGGAAGCAAAAGGGAATTTGAACCCGGTGTCCTCTCCTTACGAAGCGCACTGCCGGAGCGATAACAGCGACAGCGCAGGTGATTGCTTCGCCCTAAACAGGTGGAAGCATCTCAAAGGTCGGCCGCCCGATACCTTTCGTTCCGTCACTGCAGGAGCGTCAGAGGACTACCAAAGTCAACTACCGCTTGCAACTGAACCTGTCGTTACTGCTCGATAAGCCCCCTTGACAAGAAGCGCGGATCTTGCATATCGAGAGCATCAATATCCTGAGGGTTCGGCGTGACAAGGTTGTGAAAGGTCCTTCAGCCGTACAAGACGGAGTGCAGGCACTTCAGCCCTGGACAACGCACCTACATATTGCAGAAATTCGCTGCACTCGGCAGTCTGCTGGAGAAATCCGGGCTCAACAGCAAGAGCTGCGTGTAGGATGCAGGGAGGATCCGAGGCTTACCTGATCATCTTCGAGTTTAACGTTCTCCTTCACCGGTTTGGATACCAAATTATCCTGATCCCATAAGTCGTCAAGGGCTCTATCTTCCACATACACGCTGCCACTGTATGACGCGGGAATATCTCTCCTTACCGGCGCCTTCCTGGATCCTTTCTGCGCAAGACGCAAGTAAGAGCGGAGTTTAAACACTGGCTATTTGGAAGCAACTGTACCGCAAAGCAGCAAGATCTAACAGCGGCAGGGGAGGTGCAGCACAGCAGTGACAGGTTTGCCTTTGAGACAAGCTTATCGGACAACGAGAGACAGCAGTGACGGCGGGCATGCTTAGCTGGCGACGAGAGCCAGCAGGCGCGGCAGACTTGCTTAACTGACAACGAGAGCCAGCAGGCGCGGCAAGATATGCCTAAGAGCTGCAAAAGAACGATGGGAGTCGGTGGGTCCTTGCAATCACATGCATGAAATGCGCGTGTGTGTGTGTGCGCGCGCGCGCATAGGTGTGTATACGGCACGCAGAAGCGTCCTTAGTGAAACTACACCTGTAGCGAAGCGGCAAAAAGTAGGCGCCTAAAGAGCAAGCCGCCTAAGAACTCAGAAGGGAACCACAGGCAGCTCATCAACTCGGAAGAAGTGGGTAGCAGCACTGAAAAAGCGAATTGTATCATATAAAACACCATAAGTAGTGCGCTACGAAGGCAAATGTGCGGAGAACGGTAGCAACTACGGAAGGCACAGATGGTGCACAGGTGCGAGTGTGCGTGAACACGCTACAACGGTCACAGAAAATTACCGGAATCTGATGGTGCTCTAGTTTTAAATGACTTGCAAGTCGGAGGAACATGTCTTCTTTCTTCCCATTAAATGGCAGCCGCGCCATCTCGAGTTCTTCTTTAAGCTGAATTCTCTGTGCAAGCCAAGCAGTTCTGAGCAACATCCAGTCATGCAGGCTCGTGGTTACTGGCGTCGGCGAACAGAAGCTCGAGGTCAGTGCCTGCCAACTCTCGTTTGCAGCTTTTTGAGATGAATACGTGAAGCAAACATGACAGACAACATTTGCGTGCTAATGTAATGCTCTCTTGTTAACTATATTCATTTCTAGAAGATCAAACTGGCGAAGAAGACAATAAGCGACGTGTTGGACCCGGATAGTGCCGTGAGCGCCATTCTTCCCCCAGAACAATCTTCAACATGTTTACAGTTATCAAATTGAGAGTGCGCGCGATCAAGTTTCAAGGGTTTCGTATATTCAAGCGGACCGTTAATTTTCGGAGGATCGACCAGGTTACGGTCTCCACTTTGTATGTCGTAGGCAATTGTTTAGCAGCTATCGCTTTAATTCTCGATTCAGTTTCAAGACGAAGCCTTTCTACTTCCTCCACATCAACCGCCTGTCGATATGCCACCTGTTAGGTCGTGCACGCCTCCAACATTTCCTACTGTCTACAAGCAAAAGTGAAGGAAAATGTGGTTCTTACTGTTGTTGATTTCGATGGCCCGGACTCCAGGTAAGCTATCGGAGGCCCTCGTTTACGTAAGGGAGGCTTATTTCTTGTTTGAGGCATTTTTGTTACATCTACGTCCTCCGCAGATCTGGGGGCATCGCCTATCTCGTCTCTAGAGTCAGCAGTTGTACTCGCAAATGATCTGTGTGGAATTTGTAACACAGCGCGGAGAGTTTCCACTTGATAGTGAAGTGAAGCATTGAGTCCGGGATGGAGCAAGTTGTTTCTTATCACCAGTGGTGGCTGTGTTGCCTGCGTAAACTCACGCAACACTGACTTGGCAAGCTTTCTGCCAGCGTGAAACCTCAACATTGGGAACTAGGTACTTCGTGACAACAGAGCCTCCTACGGAGTGGGAAAACACGTGTGTTAGTCGAACACGCTTAATCACAACGACATTCGATATTGATGAGGCATCGTGTTATATTAAGGGGAAATTTGGACTCAAGGCATGGGAGAAAAGTACGCTCGAATGCTTTTATTTGGTGGTATGGTCTCAGAACACGGTTCATTTGATGGGCGACACCCAAACGTGAAATTCTTGTGTTCGGGCCGGCTTCTTTCGTTTCTCTTCGTCTCGTCGTCTCGTGTGTCACCCGACCGCCAGCAGCAGCGTCACCATCACCATCACCACCACGTCGCGTCGCGTCGCGTCGCGTCGCGTCGTGACACATAGAACATTATCGTCCGATAGTGATCAGCCCGTCCTGCATGCATGTTTCTAGTACTTTGAACTTTCATCCCTCCCTCGCCTGGTTCCGATATAAACAATAAAGGCATACGCCATGGCTTGAGGAAACCGTGGTTAAAACCTTGGACATCTCATAAATCTTATTACTGTACAGGGCGGGAATGTGGTGGATATAAAATAATCGCCCCGTATCGCTCTCTGTTGGTGTTACCAACGCAAGAGTGAGAGGAGGGGAGTTTTCAGATAGGTTCGTGATGCGGTACAAGTAATACTCGGGAATACGCCTCTCGTGGCCAGCAGCATGGAGTGGCATTTTGCGCTCATAGCGACTTCAGCCTTTTTAATTACGTCTTTCCCGTCTAGTGCAGGCGTGAGATTCCTTTCGAATACTTCCCAGGCTTCTTTTCCAACGCAAAGTGTGAACACCAGGAAGTTTGAAAGCCTAACCGGAGGCAACGCCTTTGGACGCGACGTGCCCGCGGCAACGCACTCAGATAACTTACACTTGCCCCCGCTGTGGCCACCTGTTCCACCCGAGATTGATTTCGAGAGCGATGATTCAAGCTCTGTCCCCCCAGAACCTCCCCCGCCCATGCATCCTACAGGATTACTCTTTCCGCCACCGTCGCCACCTATACCGCCCTCTCCTCCAGCGTCAGCACCCGTACCTTGGATCACTTTAGGAACTTGTCCCGGGGAAGGTAATCTTATGACACATCGGGAGTCTGGGTCGAAGCTGAGCTGCGGTGTATGCTTCAAGATTCAGACGGCGACGATAAACGTGAGCCTTCGAAACACTTTGCTGAACATTATTTTAGACTGTTTTCACTGCGCCTGATTCCTCGAACCTTTTCGAAACTTCATGCGCATGCGAGTTGTAAGCAGCGTATCTCTCGTGGTGCTGCGCGATAGGCGGGCGGTTGGGACATCCACATTTACGCGTTCAGCGCAAGCGCGCTCCTGGTGGTGGCAATGGTGTTCATGATGTATTACATGAGCACTGCATATCGACGAGGGTACGATCAGCACCAGCGTACCCTGCAGGAGTTCCTCGCAAACACCGAGATCTCCTCACCACATCGCAACCCCCTGAGAGAGGTGGACTCTGCGAATGATATAGATTACATCGATCCCATCTACTACGGCTTCACACAGGTGAGATGCCTTGAGCCTTTCATTCCACTGGTGAATGCCAAAGTCACAGAGCTCTTCGCGCGCAAAGTATGCGCAGTTTGGGGGGCATTGCTATAAAGAACGCACAGTTGCACACCGCCGCTTGCGCCACCACCCAAGTCGATGTACTCAATTAAATTGCGGACGCGCAGCATTTGGTAATGCCACTGCAGCTCGAGCACGAACATAGACGTATGCAGGTCCCGGGAGGGTGCTCACCGTGCCGCGCGATGAGAAACATTGAATGCCTTGCCGGCGTGCCGGGAGGGTGCTCACCGCGCCGCGCATTGAGAAACTTTGAAAGCCTTGCCGGCGAGCTGGGCACATTCAGGCGGTGCCGGGAGGGTGCTCACCGTGCCGCGCGATGAGAAACGTGGATGCCTTGCCGGCGAGCTGGGCACATTCAGGCGGTGCCGGGAGGGTGCTCACCGTGCCGCGCGATGAGAAACATTGAATGCCTTGCCGGCGAGCCGGTGCCGGGAGGGTGCTCACCGCGCCGCGCGATGAGGAACTTTAAATGCCTTTCCGGCGAGCTGGGCACATTCAGGCGGTGAGCTACACGTTTGTGCTACAAGCCTTTGGGTATCTTTTCGGGCGGAGTATACCCTACCCCGCCGTCACCTGGGGAATCATGTTCAACCTCGCCAACTGCTCGGACAACTTCGTGTGCATCCATCTTTGCCGCCTCCGATGTCGCCGTAGCTCGGGCACTCCTCGAAGTGCCAAGATGTCCTTCCTCCTCAGCCTCGGCCTCACCACCCTCATGACAGGTGCCTGCTCTCTGCCTTCAGGCCCCAGGGCTGGAGCTAGCCCCGTCCCTCGTCCTCCTGATAGGTGCGTTGCTGTTGCAAGCAGAGCCGGTTGCTGGGGAGGGAGGTTTTGCGCACCCGTTATGGGGGCGAGGGGGAGTCAAGTCCCTACAGGAATGTTGTTTGGGGAAGTGGCGGCTCCACTTGTGGCGCATGAGACGGGCTCAAAGGGGGTTGAGACGCGCTAGGTCTGCACGGCGTGAGCACTTGACATTCAGGTGGACGTTGTGGGGCTCGAGAACGGGGATTAATTATGGGAGAATACTTGCATGTCGGGTTGCGAGGGAGAAGAGAACGAGAGCTCTTGGCGGCTTGCAGGCTTGCAGGCTTGGGGGTGAAGGGGCTGGGATTATTTGGGCGTGTAGAGTGTTTGGCTTGCAGGCTTGGGGGCGAAGGGGCTGGGATTATTTGGGCGTGTAGAGTGTTTGGCTTGCGGTCGAGGCGGGAGGCATCAGGCAAGTGGCAAGGATGCCTCCGGGTAACTGGCACTGCTCACAAGGCTTGGAGGTTGCGGGGGAAAGGCACATTGGCTTTACACAGTGAATGGCTGGAATCACTGGCAGTGAATGGCCTGCCTGCATTGCCAGTGATGATAAGGCGATACGTGCTGCCCTATGCTTGGCGACAAGGGTTTGCCGTGGGGAAGGGGGGGGGGAAGGGCCTCTGCGAGCACAGTGTTCGTCGTTGGGCGTGGGTTCTCCATAAACCACTCGAGCAACTTGTGGCCCAACAACTGCCCGTACTGCGGCCCCCGCACGCCGATGCCCATTGTCAAGTGGCCCCTCGCCGGGTTCTCTCTTGTGTACTTCTTCCTCGCCATGTTCGTGACCAGCTCACGCTCCAAAACAGTAAGCTATCTAGCCGCTCCTCCGTCCATGCGTCATCACTCCCGGCTGGCGCGGCCGACTCCTATGCCTTGAGACGGAAGCACTTTCACACCCCTCAGTGGAGGGCGGTACTGTCTCAGCTTCAGTTTCGGTGGACGACGTTCTCCGCGAGTGGCAGGAGCTTTAGTTCTCAAGTTTTGAGCTCGTATCACCCATATGGTTTTAAGTAGGGGAGGGAGAAATAGAGCCTCGGGAGTGTCAGCCGCACCTGAAGACTTGGCACCTGAAGACGCGCTGTCTCCGAGGAGTTCACCTCGCGAGCGGGCCATTGCGGTCCCGAGCAGCCCTCCCTGCGGGATCGTGTGAGGAAGCGCCGCCGAGTGACGCATCGCCCACGTGTAGACGCGGGGGGCCCAGCAAGTGAACCTCGCGTGTGCCCGTATGCACTATTTCAGAGCGGTGCTCGGGAGGCCCTCGATGTTCCCCGGGGCGCACAGCTTGTGGCAAGATTCGACTCTTTTCTTGCCGTGCAGTGGGGGTCTGATCTTCGATCCAGCTGAGTCCCTTGCCCTCAAGCAGGTCGGCGTAAGCCTCATCGGAACTTCGGGTGTTGTAGGCTCGACCTCCACCGGCGACAGAGCCCTTTCCTTCTCTGTGGGGATGTGGCCAGGACTTGAAGGGGCTGGGGCGGCGGGGATTCGGGCGCAGCTGACTTGGAGAGCATGGCTGCGGAACTGGTGGGCGCCACAAACAGAGAGGGAGTTCTGGCGGGGGTCCTTCGCAATGTTTCTATCACTGTCCTATGGTTGTGCAGCCATCGGTGAGCTCCGCGCTAGCCCTGCGGCCCCAGGACCCCCTCTCTTGCTATCCTATGGTTGTGCAGCCATCGGTGAGCTCCCCGCCAGCCCTGCGGCCCCTGGACCCCCTCTCTTGCTGGGTTGCGAGGCCCCTGCGCCACTTTGCCTTGGAGGACGCCTTGTATTGAGTGTTCTCCGAGACTCGGCCGGCAGCTCCGCATATTGTTGCCCATCGCCAGGGCTTCCTTGGGCCTTCCTCTCTGTTGTTTTCTGCTTTGAGCCGTGCGCCGCGCTGCACTTGGACAAGGCGGGATGACGCACAAGCTGGGGTGGGCGATTTGGATGTTTGCCTTCAGGGGTGTTTTTAGTGGACGGCGTCGTGTGGAGCTACGACATTGGGTACTGCTTCCTGGATCTAGGAGTGCTGGGGTACTGCTTGATGTACGCGCCGCTGCTACTGTACACCTTCCGCGCAGATTCAAAGTTCATGCGAAAGTACCACTTGCGCCAAGCCCTTGATACCCATGGTGCGCCCCAGGCCGCCCCGTCTGAGTCGCGGCCAACCTCAGCCCTCGACATGCACCCGTGAGCCAGGCTGGCCTGAACCCGCTGAGGACCGCGCTTCTACGGGCGGCGGGGGGGGCCTTGCAGGTCGTCATGGGGCGTCCAATTCAGGGGGGATGTATGAAGCTGTGCTACCGGAAGACTGGGCAGACTCAGACTCTCAGGTGAGTGCCATGCCACTGCAGGCTCACTGGAGGCTCGGGAGCCGCGGCCTGATGGGCGCTTGGCTCTCTGCCCTGCGAGTCACGGGGATCCTTCGGGTCGCAGCGTGTGAGTGCCCTCGGATCCTTCAGGCGGTAGCTCGGAGACGACACTGGGATTTTGCCGCGAGTGCAGGAAGCTTCAGCAGCCGTGCTGAAGAGGCTGAACGACATCCTGAAGCTGCTGGAGAGCAGTCAGATGCGGTTCATCAAGTGGGACGAGCTGGACATTGGCAGCCGCCTTGGCGGCGGCAGCTTCGGCGAGGTGCCGGAACGCCCCCTCGCAACCCCCAGCCTGCCCCGTCTTGAGCCTAGCCCCCTGCCTGCCTCCTCGCGACCCCCAACCGCCCACATTCCTGACTGCTCGGGGCTGCGGCGGAGTTGCCTAGGAGGTGGCTGTGGGCTCGCAGTAGGAGGGCACCGAGAGGACTGCCGCGGGAAGTGAGGGAGGGCGCGGGTGGGGCTATCAGGTCTTCGTGGCGCAGTGGCAGGGCGCGCAGGTGGCCGTCAAGTGCCTCGTGGATAACGGGAACGGCCTGGCCGAGGTGTACGACTTTCTCAGAGAGGTTCATGCTTGCGCCTACACCCGGCCCGCGTTTTCTGGCACCTGCTCGCATCCCCCGGCCGTCTGTGCCACGTGGCTCGCATTTCCCGGCAGTCTGTGCCACGTGGCTCGCATCCCCCGGCAGTCTGTGCCACGTGGCTCACGCCGTTCTTCCACAGGGGCGCGTGTGCCTTAGAGCCTTGCGGGGCGCTGCGGGCGCTGTGCCAGAAGAGCTCCCAGAGCTCCCAGCAGCGCGATAGAGCCACCCGAGGGCCGGCACCGCCCGAGTGATGTTCCGTACGTGCTTATCCTTGGACCACATATGTGTGTGGCTGATCCTTGGACCGATTTCTTTGGCACGAATTAGCCACAAAACATCAGCTGCACAATGTACTCACACCAGGGATGAAAGGTTTGAGCACACACATCGGGACATCCGGAGCTTCCGGAGCTCACTGGTGGAGAGCGGGACCCCTTCAGCCTCCCTGGGCCACCTGAGTGCCTCTGCAACTGCACTGCCTGTGCTCATCCTCGGACCGGCCCCTTTGGCCCCTTCAGCCCCGTAGCCACAGAAGACCGGCTGCACTATGTACCCACGCCGGGGATCAAAGGATTCAGCACACACTTCGGGACACTTATGCGGGTTCTCCGGAGCTCACTAGTCGAGAACGGGACCCCTTGAGCCTCACTGAGCCACCCGAGCCCCTCTGCATCCGCACTGCCGGCGCACTGATGCCTTGTGCCTGAAGCCGGCACATCCCTGCCCCCCGAGCTGCGCGAGCCACATCTCCACCACCAAGCCTACGCGCAGGATCACCCCTCTGCTCCCTGAGCCTCACTGGGCCTGAGTGTGTGTATACTTATCCTTGCGAATCCTTTGGCACCCCGTAGCCACAGGAGACTGCACTATGTACCCTCGCCGGGGATCAAAGGATTCAGCACACACTTCGGGACACTCATCCGGATTCTCCGGAGCTCGCTAGTGAAGAATGGGACCCCCTAAGCCTCGCTGAGCCACCCAAGCCCCTCTGCATCTGCACCGCCAGCGCACTGCCGCCTTGTGCCTGAAGCCGGTCCATCCCTGCCCCTCGATCTGCGCGAGCCATATCTCCACCACCAAGCCCACGCCTCTGCTCCCTGAGCCTCACTGGGCCACCTGAGCCCCTCTGCGGTTGTCCTGCCGGCGCACTGCGGCTGTGTCTCTAGAGCCGGCTCACCCCCGCCAATCGAGCCACCCCTCCACCACCAAGCCCACACCCCACATCACCCCGCTGCCGCCTACAGCCTGATCTCAAGAGAGCTTGCCCACCAACGCCACGGCCAGAATGCCCAAGCGCTGTCCCAAGGGGCTGAGAATGATAAACTGGGTTGCCCTCATCCAAACTTGCGCATCCGCCACCGACTTGCGCCTGTAGCCCTCTACCCCCGCACCAACTCCCCGTGACTGGAGCCCTTGCGCTGATTGCCTTGCGAGGTGGCCGCGAACTTGAGCAATGCGCTCCACACTTGCGCTGTAACTGTCACGCCGCACTGTTCCTACTTGGGGTCCCATCCCCACAGTTGCCTGTGTGTCCCAAGCCCTCCCGGTGGCCGATAGTTCACCACCCGGTCGTCGCCTTCCCGACAGCTGCTCACTGTTAGTTCCGGCACGGCCAGCAACCTCGCCCGGTGGGCACGGAAGCTGATGAGATGCCGTATGCTGCCGTGCAACCTGTTGTAAGTGGTCATCGCTGCCAGGATGGGCCCCCGGGCTCTGAGGGGCCCGGCGTGTGTCAACTCCACCCGCGGACCTCCCCACATCTCCCCCGTCATCCTCATCAGTTCCCCCCATGCCATCAACCCCCCAAGAAGGCCGGCCACCCGCCTGCTCGCCCCCATCAAGGTGGCCACCCCTCCCTCAGCCAAGGCCATTGCTTGCTCCGGCGAGGCCCCACTCTGCTCCTGAGTCCAGACCCCACTCCCCGGGCCCGGCGACAAAAGGTCATCCCACTCATTCAAGATATCCTCGACACTTGACGCCGCCTGGCTGAGCCCGCCTATGCCTGCCCGTGCCCCTCCAGATCGCGCCTCGGCGGTGCCCCCTCCTTGACCCTCCACAGTGCCCAGATGCTCCACCTCCCGCCGCACGTCCTCCATGCTCTCCAAAAGCCTCGATGCCATCGCGCCTGCCTCGCCTGCCTCACCGGGAGCCTGCCCAGACCGCTCACGCTGCGTTCCCTCAGATTCCTGCATCCCACCGCCAGACCCATCCTGCGTGGCATAGTCTGTCTCCTCGAACGCGTCCTCCCACGCTCTGTCCATCAGTGCCAACCTCTCCGCCCCTTCCCGTCGGTCCGCCTCCCCCCGATCCAGGTCCGGGCCCATGCCTCCTCCCACACGCCCTCCGCCAGCCCAACGCCACCCACTTCCGGCCGGACATCGCCCTACAGCCCGCCTGATGATCAGCCCTGCAACCCCCCCGTGCAAGCGCGAAAGAAAGCAGCCGGACCCACTTCTCCTTCCAGCCCACAGCCCCGCCACGTGCCGCTTCCTCGTCCTCGTCCTCGTCCCCATTGCCATCCACCTGCTCTCCCCCTTCCGCGTTCGCCTCCATGTACCGGCGCTCCCTGAAGCGCCGCTGCGTCTTCCGAAGGAATCCATACGCCGCAGGCCCCAGCCCACCGTACACCTCCACCCCAAAGGGGATGAAGTGATGTGGGCGGACATCCCCGTACGTCGCCACCTTGCTCTCCTCTACTGGGCCTGAGTGTTTGTGTGTGTTTTGTCGGTGGGCCGCATGCCGTTCAGTGTGTGTATGACACAGAGGGTCTGCTTCCTTCAGGCCACCCGGAGATCAACATGCGGGGGTTGCGTTAAATGTTAAATTGCGCAATCTCGCAAAACGTATGTGCGGCAGTGATTAGGACATACGTCCATCTATCCGTACTGCATTGCATTACGTGCAAGTAGGCGGTCTCTTGTCACGGCCTCGCCTTTCCATCCGTCCTTCCCGCCATTCCATCTGTCATCGAGTGCAGCTGAAAAAATCCTGAATGCTTGTCACATCCACTGGGATGACGGAGGGCTGGCTTTTGTCGTCGAGTCTCATGCCGTTCAGTGTGTGACACTCTCATGTGTGCGTGTCACCCACTCGGCAATGATCAAGTTTGCGGGCCACGTGCATGTCTCTGGAGCCGTCTTCTCGGGGTGTTTGGGGTGTCCTTGTCCCGGCCCCGCCGGGTGGCTATGCTCCTTGGCTCGCGTTGCCCGGCGTGCCTCACGCCACTCGCTGCATTGATGGGGGGGCTGGGTCATCACTAGCAGGTGCGTATGCTCGGGCTGCTGCTGCACCCGAATGTGGTGCGGCTGTACGGCTGCTGTATGACGCCCGGACGATCTGCCATCATCACCGAGCTCATGCCCGGAGGCAGTCTGTTCGACTGCCTTCACCGACGCCGGCCCTGCACGGTAACACCCCTGCAGCTCTGCACGGTAACACACTTGCAGCCCCGCTGCACATGAATGCGCCCCCACCTCGCTGTGGGGCTCCCCGCAAGACCTCCCTCGCTGTGGGGCTCCCCGCAAGCCCTCCCTCGCTGTGGGGCTCCCCGCAAGCCCTCCCTCGCTGTGGGGCTCCCCGCAAGCCCTCCCTCGCTGTGGGGTACCCCGCAAGCCCTCCCTCGCTGTGGGGCTCCCCGCAAGCCCTCCCTCGCTGTGGGGTACCCCCAAGGCCTCCCTCGCTGTGGGGTAACCCTCAAGGCCCTTCCATTTTAGCCTCAACATGGGACGGTGCCGCACATCCTGGGAGGGGATGAGGGCTCTCGCCGCTGACGCCGCGGAGGGGGCTGGGAGTGGCGCAGGGAGGGTCTCAGGGGCTCACCGGTGCGCAGCGCCTGCAAGTACTGCATCAGATCACTGCGGGGATGGGCTTCCTGCACTCCTTCCAGCCGCCGATCCTGCACCGGGATCTCAAGTCAAGAAATGTTCTCGTGGACGGCGCGATGCGGTGCAAACTCTGCGACTTCGGCCACTCCCGACAGCAGGCCCGGCCCCCAATCCGCTCACCCCTGCTCTCCTATCACAATTGGCGGCGGCCTTCTCCTATCACAATCGACGGCGCTGGCCCCTCGACGGCGCTGGCCATGACGGGCTCCAGCATCGAGTGAAAAGCCAGGCAGTGTACAGCCAGTGGTGGGCCTCGTTAGACCGTGGTGGCTCGGAGCATGCCGCCGTATCATGAGGGCGTATCATGCGGGCGCGCACACTCCGATGGACGGCTGTGATTGGTATCGTGAGGGCACACACACTCCCTCCATTGGCATCATACAGTGCAGTCGCGGAGGCACTCAGATGGCCCCATTCGGAGTCCTTGCAAAGGCCGCGTTGCGCCGCGACCTCAAGCGGAAGTTTGGGTTGTTTGGTGCGCGGACACACCGGCGCATTCAACCCCGCGATGCGTCTCTGCGGCGATGCGTGCAACGCATCGGACGATAATTGTAGCATACGGAGCCCTCATTGGCTGGCAGCAGCCCCCACATTCCATGCTGGGCGCAGAGTGGGGTGTTGAAGGAGCGCTGGCATGGATGGGGACGGGGATGGAGGGGCGAGCGGGGGGAGCAAACAGGGCTCGAGCATGACAGAGTCGGTTGGCACCGTGGAATGGAGTGCACCGGAGCTGCTGCGCGGCCAGGCGGCCACCACCTCCAGCGACGTCTTCTCTTTCGGGGTGATCCTTTGGGTGAGTGCTGCTTTGGCCGCAGCTGCGCGGGGCAAAGGCGCGGCTTCCTGCGGCGGGCCGGCATCCTTCCCACGAGATCCCAGGCGCTGCGAGCTGGGCGCCCAGCGGCGCATTCGGTGCAGACCCGTGTCGCTTGGATGTGGGCATGCCTGTGGTGAGAGGGCTATGAAGCGGAGAGGCGCAACTTGTGGTCTGTAAATGAGCAAATAAGACAAATAATGATAAAGTGCTCTGTAATGGGAAGGCATGCCGCATGCAGCCTGATGGGGAGAGGCCCGGTAGATGTGCGCCCAGCACGCGGAGTACGGCAGGAGTGGGCTGCAATGGGCATGGTGAATGGGAAGGGGGGTCATCACACACATTCGCGCATATCCCGTAAGGCTTAGAGGGTTCCATTCTTTACTAGTGAGCTCCGGAGAGTCCAGATAAGTGTCCCGAAGTGTGTGCTGAATCCTTGGATCCTCGGCGTGGGTACATAGTGCAGCCGGTCTTCTGCGGCTACGGTGTGCCAAAGGAGTCGGTCCAAGGATAAGCGCGCACATCCTTTGATCCCAGTGTGGGTACACAGTGCAGCCGACATTCTGTGGCTATGTGGTGCAAAAGAATTCGGGCAAAGGATAAGCCGCACACGCACGCCCAGGTGTGGGCACAGAGTGCGGCCAGTTCTTTGCGGCAAAGTGGGGGCTTGGGGCTTGGTGGCCAAAGACACTGGTCCAAGCAGGAGCACACACACACAGCGCTCGCTCGGGGCGAGAGAACCCTGCAAGTCGAGGCGTGAGTGGAGAGCAGGAGGCGCAACGTTTGTGTGCCAAAGAAGGAGATGAGTGTGATAGCTCCGTGTTCAAGGCGCCAGGGTGCGTCCGCCTGATGTGGCCTGTGGACCCCACCGGCGGAGGGGTGGCGAGACAGCTCTGCCGCGGGAGTGGCATGGCACGGGAGCGTGGCGCAGCAGATGAAAAATCTGCGTGCTGTGCGCTGAGGGTGATGGGGACGCGCGCGGACGCACGTCCTGAGGGAAGTAGCAGGTGTGACGCGCGCTCCTCGAAGGCGTGACGCGCGCTCCTCGAAGGCGTGACGCGCGCTCCTCCAAGGCGTCACGCGCGCTCCTCCAAGGCGTCACGCGCGCTCCTCCAAGGCGTCACGCGCGCTCCTCGAAGGCGTGACGCGTGCTGCATGGGCTCAAGGGGGTAGGTGGGGGACGAAGTGCAGGAGGTGCTGACTCAGCGCGTCCCTTTCTCGGCGCAACCTTCCATTCAAGTCTGCCCCTGCCTCGACGAGCCCCCCTTAGCCCCCTCCGAGCGAGTTCCGGATGTCTCCGCTGTGCGGCACTTGCTGCGAAGCTGGCTTTGTATGAGCCGGATGTCAGATGCGGGCTCGGTGTGTTTTGTGCGGAGAATCGTGCAGGCGGCCAGGGCTTCCACACCACATGCTCAAGGGTGCATTTCGAGGGCCGTAGTCATATAGATGTGCGTGGTAAGCACTGTCAGACAGTGGTGTGCATTCATCAATCAACAGGTGTCATCCATTCATCGATTGTGAAGCCGCCGGGGGGCATGCCAGCAGGAATCGCTTACTCCGATACATGGGATTCAGCACGCATTGAGTTGCGTGATGTTGCGCAGTCTCGCGTGTCCCGCAGTGATTGGTACATACATACATCCATCCATGCTGCTTTGCATTGGTTTAGAGGTGTGTGTCGGTGGTATCTTGGCACAGTCCCGCCCTGTCCCTGAATGCTTCTCACATCCACTGGGATGATGGTGTGCTGGCTTTTGTCAGCGGGCCTCATGCGGCTCTGTGTGTGTATGCTTATCCTTGCGACTCCTTTGGCGCCCCGTAGCCACAGAAGACTGCACTATGTACCCACGCCGGGGATCACTCATCCGGATTCTCCGGAGCTCGCTAGTGAAGAATGGGACCCCCTAAGCCTCGCTGAGCCACCCGAGCCCCTCTGCATCTGCACCGCCAGCGCACTGCCGCCTTGTGCCTGAAGCCGGTTCATCCCTGCCCCCCGAGCTGCGCGAGCCATATCTCCACCACCAAGCCCACGCGCAAGACCACCCCTCTGCTCCCTGAGCCTCACTGGGCCACCTGAGCCCCTCTGCGGCTGTCCTGCCGGCGCACTGCCGCTGTGTCTCTGGAGCCGGCTCACCTCCGCCAATCGAGCCACCCCTCCACCACCAAGCCCACATCCCACATCACCCCGCTGCCGCCTACAGCCTGGTCTCAAGAGAGCTTGCCCACCCACGCCACGGCCAGAATGCCCAAGCGCTGTCCCAAGGGGCTGAGAATGATAAACTGGGTTGCCCTCATCCAAACTTGCGCATCCGCCACCGACTTGCGCCTGTAGCCCTCTACCCCCAGCACCATCTCCCCGTGACTGGAGCCCTTGCGCTGATTGCCTTGCGAGGTGGCCGCGAACTTGAGCAATCCGCTCCACACTTGCGCTGTAACTGTCACGCCGCACTGTTCCTACTTGGGGTCCCATCCCCACAGTTGCCTGTGTGTCCCAAGCCCTCCCGGTGGCCGATAGTTCACCACCCGGTCGTCGCCTTCCCGACAGCTGCTCACTGTTAGTTCCGGCACGGCCAGCAACCTCGCCCGGTGGGCACGGAAGCTGATGAGATGCCGTATGCTGCCGTGCAACCTGTTGTAAGTGGTCATCGCTGCCGGGATGGGCCCCCGGGCTCTGAGGGGCCCGGCGTGTGTCATCTCCACCCGCGGACCTCCCCACATCTCCCCCGTCATCCTCATCAGTTCCCCCCATGCCATCAACCCCCCCAAGAAGGCCGGCCACCCGCCTGCTCGCCCCCATCAAGGTGGCCACCCCTCCCTCAGCCAAGGCCATTGCTTGCTCCGGCGAGGCCCCACTCTGCTCCTGAGTCCAGCCCCCACTCTCCGGGCCCGGCGACAAAAGGTCATCCCACTCATTCAAGATATTCTCGACACTTGACGCCGCCTGGCTGAGCCCGCCTATGCCTGCCCGTGCCCCTCCAGATCGCGCCTCGGCGGTGCCCCCTCCTTGACCCCCCACAGTGCCCAGATGCTCCACCTCCAGCCGCACGTCCTCCATGCTCTCCAAAAGCCTCGATGCCATCGCGCCTGCCTCGCCTGCCTCACCGGAAGCCTGCCCAGACCGCTTACGCTGCGTTCCCTCAGATTCCTGCGTCCCACCGCCAGACCCATCCTGCGTGGCATAGTCTGTCTCCTCGAACGCGTCCTCCCACGCTCTGTCCATCAGTGCCAACCTCTCCGCCCCTTACCGTCGGTCCGCCTCCCCCCGATCCAGGTCCGGGCCCATGCCTCCTCTCACACGCCCTCCGCCAGCCCAACGCCACCCACTTCCGGCCGGACATCGCCCTACAGCCCGCCTGATGATCAGCCCTGCAACCCTCCGTGCAAGCGCGAAAGAAAGCAGCCGGACCCACTTCTCCTTCCAGCCCACAGCCCCGCCACGTGCCGCTTCCTCGTCCTCGTCCTCGTCCCCATTGCCATCCACCTGCTCTCCCCCTTCCGCGTTCGCCTCCATGTACCGCTGCTCCCTGAAGCGCCGCTGCGTCTTCCGAAGGAATCCATACGCTGCAGGCCCTAGCCCACCATACACCTCCACCCCAAAGGGGATGAAGTGATGTGGGCGGACATCCCCGTACGTCGCCACCTTGATCTCCTCTACCTTCTTCGCCGCCGCCCCGGGGGCCATCATGGCCGCTCCCAGGTGCGCGTCCGACATCGGCCGCACCGTGGCCACATCACACAGCACATGCTGGCCCGGTCCCTCCGCATCCAGCACTGTCACATCCGGGCAATGATTCCGTGAGTAGGTCAGGTAGCCCGCGAAGTCATCGTGCGATGCAGACGCCAAGGGATAGGCAGACTTGGCCACCTCGAACCGCACCCTCTGCAGTTTGTGGTGGATGAAAGAGTACCAATTTCCTCCCCCAGCCCCCACTCCCCCCCGGCATGCCAGTAAGTGTGTCCCGGTGGGATCCCGCTCTCCTCCACAATCGGGGCACTCCTCCACTTGGCCAAGGAGGGGCTGCTCCGCATGAAGAATGTGCCGCAGGGCCACCCGGTATTCCGCCGAACTGAGCTCCAGGGCTGGGCAGCATGGAACACCCCTCAAGAAAGCAGGCCCAATGCTGTTGAAGGTCACCACTCAGCTTGGGGCAGCCAAGTAAAGTGGCCCCAGGGGGTCCCCCTGCTGCGTGCCCTCCTTCGACTTGACAAATCGCATCACCGAGCCATCAACGCCCCCCAGCCGAAACCCCAGGTTCGCATCCACCCCATAACAAAGGTCCGCCCATGCCCACAGCTCCGGGAAGTCCCGCTCGATAGCCTCAAACATTGCCTCACGGTGCACCGCATTGAAGGCATTCCTGGCATCTGCCTTAACACAGACCCATTCCGGGTGCCGATCCAGGGCCGCCTGAACAGTGTGGACCCCCAGGTCCGCCCCTCCCTTCACCGCAACCCCAATCTGGGCCGCCCGCAGTCCACCATGCTCATCATCCTGTCGACGCCCACAAAATCGAGCCCTGAGGGCCTTCGCACGCTGCCTGCATATGACCTTCGCCACTAGCTTCCGGAGAACTTCGCCACACGCAATGGGCCGGACGTTGACGCCGAGGTCGTCCTTCAGCAACGCCACTAACCTAGCGCCTGCCAACCACTCCCGAACCCCCGCCGGGGCCCGACCTGCCGCCAGATGGTTGCACACCTCCAACAGTGCATCTCGCCCACCAGAGACATGGACCGCCCACATATGCTCCCAGCGCCACTGAGAGCTGCCCGGTCCCGAGGCCCGCGGCAGATTATGCATTACATCATCGAACGTCTTCTCATCCAGCTCAAGCGCCTACCCCCGAAGCTCCCGCCGGCGATCCTCTCCCATATCTTGCCTCCTGCCTGTCCCAGCCGGGTGCAACCGCTCCAGCTTCAGCAACGTCTCCTCCGTCGCTGGTGCCAGCTTGGCCAACTCCAGCCTCTTTGCTGCCTTTCCCAGCTGCCCCGCCTTCACCAACCGCACAGCATCTCGCAGCACCCGTTCCTCATCCGCCTCGGCCACAGCTCGTCGATCCCCCGGCACCTCCGCATGCAGCCCCTCCCACTCGCCGCGTAGGAAGCGGGCGCAACGCTCCTTAATGACCTGGGCCACACCCTGCTTCACCCCCTGCTGGACCGGCTGAAGAACCAGGCGCGGGAGTAAAAAGAACAGCTTGTAGGCCTCGACGTCCTCTGTGTCCACCCGCATCCTCCGAAGCGCGACCATCACACACTCGGTGAACAGTCCCCACAACTTCTTCGGCACCATCAGGGAAGGGAAGTCGCTCACAGCACACTCGTCGACACTCAGTCCTCGCAGCCATGTCCACCCCGCCTCTCCAAGCCCATCCGGGTCCCCCACCAAGCTCTCGCCTCCGTGCTGCCCCTGCGCCCGCCCCGCCGCCCGTGGATTGCCCCGGCCCCCACTGCCGCCTCCCCCCTGAGCCGGCGCACAACGCTGAGCATAACTAGCCAGACAGCCCCCACCCCGACCTTGATGCTGCCGCAATCCAGTCTCCGAGAGGATATGTCCACAGCTCTGCTCAGGGCACCGCGTGAGCCTCGCCGCAGACAGCAGAAGCCCCGATGCGTCAGGATGGCTCCGCCGAAAATGCTCCGTCAGGGCTCGTCTGCTTCCTTGGGCCCCCACTGAGCGCCCCGGCACCGAGCAGACCACATTCCCCACCCGCTGTCCTGCCCCCTTCCGCCCGCCACTTCCCTCGAGCTGCGCCGACCCACTAGTCCCTCCCGAGGCACCCCCCAATGGTCTCAGTGGCTCCACAGCCCCTCCCTCACCCGCCACATCAGCCCCGCGCTCTGCCCCCACCGTCCTCGTCCCTAACCTTACCCCGTGGACACCCTCACCCGCCACCCCCACGGCCTCCTCACCACCCGACTGTCCCACCGCTACAGCACCACTCCCAAGATCAACGCTAACCCCAGCCGAACGCCCCGACAGTTCCAACCGAAGTGACAGATGAGGGCCCTCCACGCCCTCTCCGCTGCTCACTGCCATCCCACCCGCCAGACCATCCACTCCGGCCCCGTCCTCCCCGCTGACCCCCTCAGTTTCGCCACCCGCACCCGCGCCCGCATCCCCCCGAGGCAACCGCCGCCAACCCATAAGCAAGCCCTTCTCCGCCTCCCTGCTCCAGCCACCAACCGTCTTCACCCCGACGCGCCGCCCACCACCCCGCCTGGACAGGAAACCGTCATGATCACCCGGGCCTCTCGGCCTGTCCTCCAGGAACACCTCCTCTCTCTCCGGGTTCCCATCAAGGTACTCAATCACCGTCGCCCCCTCCACAGATGCCCCCCCCCCTAACCGTCCACCATACCAGCTGCGCTCACCTGGCCAATACACCTCCACCAGGGTGCCCACTGGCAACGCCGCCATCGCTGGGCCTACACTCTGCCCAGCCGATCTCCCACCATCAACACGCCTTTCATTATTTACACTATCCGTGACCGCCAGGTCCGCCGCCTACCCAGCCGCCCCTTCCATATTTACACTATAAACAAACCCCTCATTCGCCCGATTACCTTCATCAGAACTCATAGTCATAATTCATTCATGCGAACACTACGCCCAGTGACGCTCACCAACTGCCACCAAGCCGAAAAACCAAAACCAAAATCGAGCCAAAAAACAGCATCCGGAAACTCATCGCCATGGAATTGCAACCGGCCGTGGCCTTAGGAGTCCTGCCTCTCACCCCGGGGGATTGGGCGGGCAGGTGCTGACGCCAGCAGAGGCATCCGTCAGATACAAATGTATCCAATATACTGGACTGTCAGCTGGGTTGGCCTGGATGGGCGCTCCATGCCAACCGCGCGGAGGGCTGTCTGTGCAAAAGTAACCGCGCCCCAAAGGTCTCCGGTACCCTCGACCGTTGCTATTGATGCAAAATCCATCTGCTGTTGGCTCTCCAAACAAATATATGAAACCATGCTTGCACAGGCGCAAAATATGTACACAACTCGAACAACACGTGTGTGCGTGAAACCCAAGACCGGATCTGGACCGTAGAGAGCAACGGCAAGCGACGGCCCACCACACCAGAAGTGCGGATTCGTCCTTACGGGCCCGGGTCCAGACCACACCCAACCGACACCACCGCTAACACGACCAACACAATCAACACAAGAAGGAGAACACACAACCAAGGCTCCGATCGGCGAAGGCAGCAGCCAACACCCTGCACTCGGAGGCCTCAACAGGGAACCCCGAGCGCTATCAACCGACACCACACGCAACCCTAGCCGTGTGGGGGGGTCATACCCCTCAGCTGGCAAACGCTCCCCCCTCCATTCTTTGTCCCCCCGCCAATCCGGCGAGGGTTAGGCCCCGGGGGGAAGGCCCCGTGTGTGTGTGTATGCTTATCCTTGCGACTCCTTTTGCACCCCGTGTGTGTGTGTGTGTTGAATGAATGGTCTTTGACCCTGATATGAGGTACTGGCGCATCGCTGTGAACGGGGTCGGCCGCCGGATGGAAATGGGTTTTGGGAGGCGGTTGTCCCTGTGGTGCCATTCTGGCGGGCACTGCCTCTTGGAGAGCTTGGTGGATTCGTCTGCCTTTGCTGCAAGGAGAGGCAGAGGGTGGTGAAGTCCACCTTCTGTGTTTTCCCTTGATTTTTGTGGGGAGCACTTAGGTGCCCGCATGTTTCTTTTTTTTGACATGGGGTGTTCATGCTGTGTGGTGTGACTGCATTCATGGCATAACCATGGACCAACGGGTCCCATCCATCGACCGTGAGCCACTGGGGGGCATGGCAGCAGGGTCCGCTCACTCCGTAACCCAGAGACCAACAATTGTTGGGCGATGATCGGTCACATCATATCATCTTTCCATGCTGCTTTGCATCTGGGTTGGGAATATGAATGAGTTTGTGGTATCTTGTCACGGCCCCGCCCTGCTCTAGATTTGCTTCTCACATCCACTGGGATGATGGTGGGCTGGCTTTTGTTGGCCGATCTCATGCCGTTCAGCGTGTGTTAAGTTCCCACTGCCTGCATGTGCCCCGAAGCTACGCCACCGTCACGCCATCCCCTCGTTTCCTCACCCATCCCGTCATACCTATGGGTCGCCACCACAGCCGAATTCAGAAGGGCATGGTGATTGGGTGACGGGACCTGCAGGTGGCGGTGGAGATTGGATACCATGGGATGAGGTGAGTGTGCGCTGGACAGCTCCTTTCGTGATGGAGCGTCTTCGAGGCCTCCCCTGCTTTGGCATCTCATCCGGTTCCAATCCGTCTTTTCGTGTCGGCCAGACCCAGTTTCTTTCAGCTACAACTCGGCCTGCGCTGATATCATTGTTGGTACATGCATTTGCATCTTCCCACCCTAGAGTCCTGGTGCCGTCTTTGCCCGCGCCCTCGCCCTTGCAAAGCGCGTGCAAGCCCTTGTAAAGATAGTACAACTCTGCGTAGAGCACTTGTTGTCCTTCGGAGATGCCACTCTCGATTGATCCTGGGTGCAGCATCCATGTCTTGCACAGAATTCAGGGATGCACAATTTGCGATGATGCGTAGAAACTTATCACACCCACATGATTCAATGCCAGGGGGCGTGTGTATGACGCAGGTTAGACCAGCCCGCAGGTTGCTCCCCTCAAGTTGCGCAGCTCATGCGCGACTGCTGGTTGGAGGAGCCTTTGGCTCGGCCTTCATTCATCGACATTATGGATCGGCTTGCCAACCTGAAACCTGGGGATATGGTGCCAAATGCGATGGGCGCCTTGGAAGATGCAGGTCCTTCTCATGGACCCGCTGGCGCCGCGAGCAGCAAGGACGATCCCTTGCAGCAGGATCCTTATGATCACATCGATGCGGCAAGGGTCCCTCTGTTGCAAGGTTACGAACCGTCGGATCATCAGCCTGCAAGGGCTCGGGAATTGCCACCTCTTCGCATGAAAACTATAGCCCATCCAGAGAGCGATACCTAGTATTACCCTCTGTGTAGCATACGCCCAATTTCACGAGCACGCCATGCTGCAATTAGCATCCTGTAAATACTAGTAGTTCGAGCTTGAAAACCTCCATTGAAATCACAGGTCCTGACTCCTGGTCTAAGAAGGTTTGAGTAGATACCATAATATTTCTCATAAATGCATCAGCTCAAGGCATTTACCACGTTCAAGTCAATGATATGGATGAAATAAAAGTCAATGAGGTCCGAACATAATTGCACATGTGTTGCTGAAGCTACATTACCTTTCAGAATGAATTGTATTTGCGAAGTTGCATGTTCTCCGACGAAGGCCTTTTACGGGAAGTGCTGCACTATTTTTATTGTATTACTGCCGAAAGTACAGTAACGGGTGGAGTAATAAACGTTTTTCCGAGTAGTAGAGACGAGCTTCGGAATAGTCCCTTCCCCCCGATGAAACATGACCGATCGTCTCCGATGTAATGCTTTTGATGGGCCTGCCTGTAGTGCGAGGTGAGTGACGTATCACGACTCTAAACACCTAATCGGTCGGAGTAGGGACAATTATTTCAAGTTCCTATGATGGAAACAGTGATATATATGTGAGACATTGATATATGAATATATATATATCACGGCTACCGAACGTACGAAGCTGGACAGCAGAGGTCCCGGAAGTCACAGCATACTAAGACGAGATAATGGAATACCGTAGGTGTTTTATTATCGCAGAGCAAAACGAACACACAAACAGGCGAGATGCAATTGACACCACCGGGCGAGGGGTGACACAGGAAGAGACAGTCACCCCCAATTTATGGGGGGGGGCAAAAGTCTGTCTCCCCGTGACACCACCTCACCCCGAACGTGTGAGGTGCCACGATGCAGGCCTGCCAGGCTGAGCACAACATCCTACAATCGGCCACAAAGACAAACCCCTAACAAAACAAGCTTCATGCTAGACCCAAAGGGGCCTTTTCCAACCCAGCTAGTACGGCTACGCCAGCGCTGGTCTCAAGATGCATGCTCTAGGGGCTTACGCCCATGCACGTGCTGCGGGGATGTCTGCTCCCGCAGGCCAACAGAGGCCACTAGGCTCCAGCGTGCGAGGGTGGATATGGCGGCGGGGTCCTGGATCGGGGATGAATTCGAGCGCCGCTAGGATGTCGTCAACCAACGCCCACGCGGTGTGGTGCAATGATGCATGGCACCAACAAAGCGAGTGTGGGGACGTGGACACCCTGAGGGGGCGAAGGTGGAAAATGTGGCGTGTCCCTACTGTGCCAGGGGACAGTGGCCATTTCAAGCTGTTCGATTGGCATATTGTATTCCTACCCAGTGGGGCCGCTCAGTGGAAATGGGCACCGAAAGGGACCCCAGAACCATTGACTGTGTTCTTTGGGGAGCGAGGGCATAGGTTCGATTATAGCTGGCAGCCTGTTATCGTCGCGCCTTCTGGAGCGCTACGCCGCTGGGAGCGCTCGAGGGGCGGTAGTTGGTTTCTGGAAGACGCCACTCGAGCGAAGGAACCAGTAGCGCCATTTTCATTACCGATCAGTAATTTGTACTGGAAGGGTGCGATTGAGACTGACGAGTATCGCGGAATTCCATACACTGGGCGTAAGGCCACACAATCGACGCCTACGAACTGTGACGATTCGGGTGCTGGCGCTGTGGCAGGGAGTAAAGAGAAGCTGCCTGATTCTGATGACGACGAGGACACGGGTGCTAGTGACAGTAAGCATGGCATTGATACTGCCAGCCCGAAGTGGGAGTATGACACGCCTGGTGAATATGCCACTGACACCGAGGATGACGTCAGTGAGTTCGATGACTTGGTAGCTGACGATGCTGAGGAACAGGCTGAATCTCGAAGGTTGAAGAGACAGGGACTGCAGCTGATCATGGATGATAAGGGTGAACTTCTCTAGGTGCCAAAGGGCACATCCCCGACATCACCCGTTCAGTCAGAGGATCAGCCTATCCCCAAGCAGAAGTCTGATGCCATATCTGATGGTGCTCCAGCCCAAGAGGTGAAGACCAAATCTAAGCCGAAGAGTCAACCTATCGTGGAATATGTCAAGACCGTTCCTACTCTTACAATTGTTGACAGTGATGGCGAATCGGAGTTGCCTCCTCGGAGGAAGAGGGTCAGAGGCAACTAGATTAGTTAGAGAGATATTAATGTGTAGATTCTCTGATTAGGATTTGTATAGGTGGCAGATTATGATATGCCAGCCGCCATAGGGCAGATCAATCAGAGATCGGAAAGGGCGCGCCTTGAAAGTATAAGACATGAATTGTAGCCCAGTGGAGGCTGTTCTAGCTTAAAGTAATTATTTAGAAGAGCTGTGTCTCACCCTGTCAACATACCGGTCAATCTTTCCTGCCATAAAGATATTACAATTGCTTAATTGTAGCCTTGTTCACCTACTCTGCTGCACACGAGTGCAAAAGCGGAGAGAAGAATCGGCGGGATGGGTACTGCAGCACCACCACGCACCACCAGACAGTGGCCAAGGGGCACGCAGGGTGGAGGGGAGAGTGGAGGACGCTGCGGACGCAACTCGGTGTGGTCAGAGTTGTCGTCATTGGCGAAGGCGATGGACTCGATGTTGGTGTCTGGCGCATAAGCACCACCAGACGCCACCAGACCATAGCCAGAGGTAAGATGATGTCGACGTAGTGGGAGAGATGCCGCCACTGAACGCACAGGGGCCATACGCGCATGCTGGCGTGCAGTGGACATGGCTGCAGACCACAGACTGCAGAATTCTGCGGGTGAAAGCTAGGGTCCCAAGGCGAAAACCCAACTTTTCGTAAAATTGACAATTTCAAGTGATGAAAGAGCCAAATTGGGGTAGATTTTGACGAGGAAAACGGCGGTGCCGTCGAAAACGTCGTGCGATAAGTCAATTTTGCTGCAGTTGAGGTGCTGCTGGCTAGAGCGTAAGGGATGTTGGAGCGATACTCCGCTGTGACGCTAGACACGCGTCAAAAAGAAAATGTTAAAGCAAATGCCGCTTGAAGGCCGTCGTAGAAGTCAAGCATGTGGTGAATCCTACTCGGAAAAGATGTGGCCCGACGAGCTCAAGGTCGTCGTCGAAGCAAAACGTCGCGGCTGTCGCGATGACGCGCAGATGTCGCACGTGAAGTCCGGGAACTGGTTCCGTTCCGGGGAGATGACCGGTGCTTCTGGAGGCACGCGGAGTCAGATGCGTCGGTGAGCAATGCGCTCAGCCGGGTGTGAGTAGCTTGTTCCGCTACGATAACCGCTGGTTCCGCGGGATCAAAGTAAGATGAAATCTGAAACCACCACTGAACAGTGGTGAGGCCATAACCTGATGGAAACAGTGATATATATGTGAGACATTGATATATGAATATATATATATATATCACGGCTACCGAACGTACGAAGCTGGACAGCAGAGGTCCCGGAAGTCACAGCATACTAAGATGAGATGATGGAATACCGTAGGTGTTTTATTATCGCAGAGCGAAACGAACACCCAGACAGGCGAGATGCAAGTGACACCACAGGGCGAGGGGTGACACAGGAAGAGATAGTCACCCCCAATTTATGGGGGGGCAAAAGTCTGTCTCCCCGTGATCCTACTCTGTAGTTTCACACGATTTAACTTGACATATGTATGGATTGCCTGTTCCACCATCCTGTTAAATCGCGCTGGAAGCACAATTTGTTTGGTCGGATTATATGATGTTGTGCCATGTATGTCGGTACCAATCGGGAAATATTCCAATACCAGAAATTGGCATTACACGGTGCATCATCAGTAGTCGATTTGACAGAACAAGTATAGGTTACCTCAAACATCAATTACATTCAGTATACGATATTCTGCTTTCCCAGCTCTTGAAATCACAATGTTGCACAAAAAGATTGGGGGCTGCCTTATATCCAGAATTATTAATGCATAGTTTACAATGTGCATCGTGGTGTCTGGACTTACTGTAACAATCTAAAATCCGTTATATGTGGTAATAACAGCTCTTAACACTTGAAAGGTACCTTACACATGCCTTCAATCACAAGGGGAGGGCAAATATGCAAATGAATCTGTGTGAAAGTGTATCCTGCGCGGCTAGCTCTAGTACTTACTATTTCAAAGCCCTACGTTTTCAAATCGTCCGGGCTATAATAAATACGTTATGCTTTTCAATATCGCGAATCTATCAGGAAACATTGTCGGACCAACGTGACGTCGGCGAGAAATATGAAAATCTGCCATTGAGATCCGCACAGAATACCGGCACGTTTCGACCAACACATGGTTCGAGTGATTTACCCCCCCCCAGGGACGGAAACGCTACTGCAAACTAAGCCAGGGCAAAAATAGAGCCATTGGTCGATACACTACACGTTTTAGCCGAGTGGAACTCTGCATTCTGGCATGGATGCCTCGTTGATTCCGCACATGTTCACCTTACTGTGAGTCCGCGCGAGCTCCTTTAGAACGATCATCTCAATGGAGAATGCATGGTTTTGACTTCCCTGGTTCAGTGAACCATCGGAATTCTTCTCCACTGCATCACCACAGAAGTTGGTGTCATCAGACGTTTGACACATAGGCAAACATGAGACACATCTCCGCTGGACCACACTCAGTCAAACACGTTCCGTGCACGCACCCAGCCGGACCATAGGACAACAACAAACTGCAAATACGAGAACGAATCGGCTCAGGATCGTACCATAGTACTGGTATGGCACAAGCCTTCCCCGATATCTGGGACGCCCAAAGCCTGGCGCAGCACGCCCAGCCCACGCGCCATATCAGCTAAACATCCATTCTGCTAAAGTGTTGCCATCATGCTCTCAGAGCTAGAAGCATAGCCAACTTTTCGCATTTTCTGGGCATGTGTCATGCATAATGGCAGACACATAGGCATGAGGCCAGCATCAGCTCTGGCAGCGGACAATCGGCCCTGAGTCCCAATAAGCGATTTTTAACCACGCGTGCAAGATAATAATAGGAACTGATGAATCAGTCTCACTCTCAGTCCTTTTTGGGCGCTCTAGCAACACCCCTTGTTGTTCCAAAATTTATATGCATACTTACTCCTAGTATGCATGGGTGACGTATACGTGACAGAATCAGAAGGAGCAGCTGACGCCGCACAACTCCGCCGCTTCACTCATCGAGCAAATGAGGATCTTTGCACCAAGAAGTGTAACAAAATACTAGGCACGATCCTCACCGTATAGATTGACGGTATTGCACATCTGCGTCAACGCGAGGGTGAGGACCAGGCCTGAAGAAGGTATGGTGCCGCCGACAAATCTGAGCCACCAACAACATCCCAACCCGACTGATCACACGGCTGCCAACAAATCTGAGCCACCAACAACATCCCACCCCGACTGATCACACGGCTGCCAACAAATCTGAGCCACCAAGAACATCCCACCCCGACTGATCGCACGGCTGCCATTAAATATGAGCCACCAAGAACATCCCACCCCGACTAATCACACGGCTGCCAATAAATCTGAGCCACCAAGAACATCCCACCCAACCAATCACACGGCTGCCAAAAAATCTAAGCCTCCAAGAATAGCCACCCGGACTGATAGTACCTTTCAATAAATCTGAGCCGCCAACAACATCCCATCCTGACTAATCACACAGCAGCCGATCATTCCAAGCCACCACGAACTTCCTACCCCGATTGATCACACGGCTGCCGATAAATCTGAGCCACCAAGAACATTCCACCCCGATTGATCACCCAGCTGCCGAAAAAACTGAGCCACCAAGAACATTCCACCCCGACTGATCGCACGGCTGCCAACAAATCTGAGCCACCAACAACATTCCACCCGACTGATCACACGGCTGCCAATAAATCTGAGCCACCAAGAACATCCCACCCCGACTGATCACACGGCTGCCGACAAATCTGAGCCACCAAGAACATCCCACCCCGACTGATCACACGGCTACCGATAAATCTGAGCCACCAACAACATCCCACCCCGACTGATCGCACGGCTGCCAGGCGAGCACTCCAATGCGGCCCGAGCGCCGCACTCTCTCTCATCTAGTCCGATGCACCCCACCCGCGTGTGCCCCGAGCTCCCCACACATTCCATGTCTGCTCGCCATCTTGCACTCCCATGCAACCGCGGCCGCCTCCAAACCCTCTCAAAGCTCTCAATCGATAATCATATCCAAGATTAATCTTTGTGTTGACACCGTGTACATTGTGTACATCTTGGACTATCTTCGCGGTATGGCGCCGAGCATCTAGAGCACATTGCGCACGAGCGCATTGCCAGTGCCTCCGTGCTACATCCGTTTGACCACGCCGGAAGAGTTGCGTCCAGATTATGCAGCGCGAGCAAAGTACACAAATTGCTCGGTGTCCTGTGCCAAGGCGCTGAGGTATGAGCGTGGAGGAGGCAGGCCCCCACTGTGAAGATGGCACTGGGAGTGGGTGCCGCGCGTGGTTTGGGGAGGGCACTCACTGGCGCCCGCTATACAGATAACACAAGCGATATGCCTCGAGCAGCTGTCAAGCCCACGCCATTATCAGTCACGCCAGCCGCCACGTGGCATGCGCACACAGGTTGCACGAATCAGTTGAACGCTCCCAAGCACAGATGAAGGGCCTTCTGGAAGGCAGATATCTAACGCCTGGTGCATATGGCGCATTTGACTACCAATTTAACACGAGGTTCATAGGGGGCATTGAGGCCGGTTGCATGGCCTGTGCACATCGAGAACCAGGCGTGGTAAGACAGCAGACTTACATTGCAGTAAGCTCTGGCACCAGCGTGTGGGCGGTACCCGAGCCTGAGGGCTGGTGCTGGGCGCGGGAAGCACCTTCTGTGCGCCCTTCACGTTGTTGGCATTCAGGAGCAGCACCAAGGTATCCGGTCGGCTGCGAGACCCACTCCCGCCCACCTCCCCCCGCCTTCCCATGCATTGTTGGCACTTTCTCGTCCCACAAGCCGTCGTACCCCTCTACTCTCCCCCTTATCTCACACACATCTGCTCGCCATCTCCCTCGCCACACAAACTTTTGCTGCGGGTCTTCACTATTCCACGCAAGTACAGAGCTGACCTACAGCACGCTTCTGCCACGTGGCATGCGCACTGTCATTCACTTGGCTCGGTGTAGGGATGGCGCAATGCAAGCTGCCAGGCAACAGGCTGACTCAGCTCTGCTCCCAGCAGTCCCACCAGCGGGGTGCGGGGAAGGGTCGGGACTATCTGGCGCAATCATACAGGCTGCGCCCGCACTACGCCGCGCTCGAGCCTTGCAGCTCACACCGAAGGTGCAAAGGGTCCTAGCTTCGGGCGTGCTTTCTGTCACAGGTGGCTGTGTGCCACGTGGCTGCGTTGCCTAGGTTCTCACTGTGTCATACCATCTTGGTGACCACGGCAGTGTCTGCGCCTGCGCCGCACTGCGCTCACCCTGATGCAGTCGCCGCAAGAACTCACCTTTTCGCCATGCTCCGGTAGAGACTATTGAAGTAATACGTGTTATCAACCACGCGGACAATCAGGTGTGTCTTATGGCCGACTCCCACCTGCAGGACAAGTATGCCTCAACTGTTCATACCAGAGTGTGGCGCACCGACACCGCAATTGTGGGCGGCCACTGGGACATGGGCGGCCCCCCTGCTCCTGGAGCTGACGCACCACCTCATCCTTGAGAGCCTCCCGGTGGCACACCGGGAATCTCGGCGGAATTCGAACTTCAAAGTGGATTTTGTCACAGGTGCGAAGTGTCCTCGAGGGGTAGAGATTCGTTCACTGCGGAGGCATGTTGGATGTCTTTCGATCACTTTACCCATATTCCATATGAGATGTTGGAATGTGTACATCGTTCACAGCTTCACTGTGGGTGATTCCTCCCTGCTCAGTACCCTCGCACTGGATGGCGCGAGTGAGGCAGCTAACAATGGCTAGCCCACCATTAACCCAGGGGGTGAGAGGAGCATGCGAGAGCCGGGGTGCGCTGCGCTCATGCATCACGGACACACTCAGTAACCCTACCAAGTATGTGTCAGGCTGCTGGGAGCTCTTCCAGCGCTGCCCTCTGTGTCGAGGAAGTCGTGTGCGTGCTCTGGCCAAGGCCAGACTAAGCCAACAGGAAATCATAAGGGAAACACAGCTGCAGTACGCGTGACACTGCGGTTTCCCTTCTTGTCGTGGGCGTCCCATTGTAATGGATGCCTCGGTACCCACGCCCCACCGCAGTCGAGGCAGGTGTGTCACGCGGCCGCCATGTGATGCAGGTCAAGAGCAAGGGGAGAGTGAGTGAGACCATGCTGCTGCCCTGGGAGTAAAGCCGCGCCCACTTGCTGTTGATAAGACGCATCGTCGTCTTGCGCCCGACATAGGTCTCCTTCCCGGTGGTGGGAGCAATGTTCATCCGCACCACAACGTTATGGCTATCTATTGCTTGACCTGTGAGAGTTCCTCCGCACCGCATCGTCACGGCTATCTATTGCGCGGCCTGTGGAAGCAATGTTCATCCGCTTTAGGACATCCTGAGCATTTGCCTCTAATGGCCCGGGGGAGCCAAGTGAGGCCACGTCATGACGTCACGGCGGGAGCAAGGCTCTTCTGCACCACGACACGTCACGACGTCACGGCGGGAGCAAGGCTCTTCTGCACCACGACGCGTCATGACCATCTATATCCAACCTCCTGTTGGACTCTCTTCAACCGCATCGTGACGTCGTGACTGCAAGTTTCACGGCCAGTGTAGGAAAACAGTAAACTCTCATGCAGTGTTAATCACAGAGAGGCCAAAAGTACAAATTCTGACTGTATGACAGTATGACAGTATGACAGTATGACAGTATGACTGTGCTGACAGAGTACAGTACCATGTGTAGATGTGGACAGAGTAATGATGACAATGAGTCTGCAAGAGACAGAAGATCAATTCAAAATGTACACAGTATCTGTCACAGAACACAAGAGTACAAGTACGAGTACAGTAGAAGCTATGACTGAGTAACAGTAAGCTTAGATAGAGAACACACCTGTGTGATATAAAGCACTGACTGTAACTCACAAAACACTTTTCAGATTTATATGATTCAACTGCGTGTGTGTGTGTGTGTGAGTTCGTACACATTCAACTAATGTTATGCATGAGTATGCAAACTAAGTAGAAGTTGATTATCCTAGGTTATGGGCCTGGTATAGGTCTGAGGTAGTTTAGAGACAGTCGTCATGACTGACGCGGGGGTGCCAGTTTCAGAACGGAAGTATCCCACGCGGGAATCACAGCTTCAGGACTTGGTAGAGCAGCAGGCTGCTTTTATGAAGACAATGGCAGAGATAATTAAGGTGTTGAGTGCCGAGAAGAAAGAGCCTGAGAAAACATCAGATCATGAAGAAGCTGAGTCGGGTGTCATTAGCCCTGCCAACGCACAGAAGACAGTTCAGTGCGTGGTGAAGTTATTGGGTACGACGAAGTACACGGGAACTTAAAGGAATCAGTATGAATCCTGGGTTCAGTTCAAGACACAGTTGGAGTCAGCAGTGACGTTTTATCCTGACTTGCTAGAACTGGTGTGTGACTATCCAGTCTCAGATATAGCAGATATCAGAGGACTGAACTCGTTTACTCCTAAAACGGGTGGTTACAGCAAATCGACTGCAGAGGAAAAGCCTTCATCACGGGCGGGAGATAGGCCTTCATCACGGGCTGAGTACGGCGACAACGACGTGGAGGACGGAGACTTTGCAGACGGCGACAGCTTCATTACTGTGCCTGGCTCTGCCAGTGTGGCAAGTACTGTTTTATCAGCAATTTTGAAGCAGGTGACAGCCGGCGACGCCTTTGACGTGGTACGACGTTGTGGCAATGACGGTTTGAAGGCGTTCAGGAAGCTGAAGTGCAGAGTGGAGCCGCAGCTGTTTGGGCAACTCGCGGGTTCAATGAAGAAGCTGTGCAAGCTGACTGTGAACGTGAACGAGGACCCGGTGAAGCAGCTGGGGTACTTTGGGGACGTAATGAGCTCTGTGGCCAACTACGGCGGCGCGAGGCTTGACCCTACAACTGTGGAGGTGCTGGTGACTGCAATGGTTGTGGCTGCTATGCCTATTGAGTATTCGCAAGTGGTTGCTGATATGAGTAAGGAACGGCGTCCTTCTTTTGATATGCTCGTACAGAGGTCTGAGTATTTTTTCGTGAACGTGGTGCAGCAATCTTTGGTTTCTTCGTCGAGTGTAGTGGGGGCTACTGTGGACGGCGAGACTGTTGCTGTTGCGAGAGCACTGGTTGCGGACAGACGGAGGCAGAGCGAGGAGAAGAAGGTTAATGACGGGAAGAAACTGATATGTCCTACGTGCTCTGGCGTCCACTCTGCCGAAAAATGCTGGATAGTGAACCCGGAGGGTATGGAGGAGTTCATCAAGCTTAATCCTGCTAAGGAGAGGGCGGTTCGTGAGAACTATGCGCGAAGGCTCAAGAAAATCGCAGCGAAGAAGGCACCTGACGCAGCAGCAGCGACGGTGGAGGCGGCGACTTCATCCAGTTCCGCGCGGCCGCGTCGTACAGAGGTTTCTGCGGGGGAGCTGTGGAGCTTGGAGAATCACGAGGAAGTTCATGTAGCCTGTCCCGTGGTTGCTACTGTGGCAGACCAGAAGGTGGTTTACACAGGCGAGGTGTTGGAGGACACCTGGGTGTACGGTGTGTTCAATCGCGACAAGGAGGACGACGCACAAGTGCAGAATGAGTACTACGAGGACTCGGTACAGGCTCCAGGAGGAGACCTGTGTGCAATGACTGTGGTGGACTCGGACAGAGAACTGAATTTTGACAGTATGGCGACGAAGTCTATTTTTAATGACTTGTCTATGTTTGACGGTGCATAGGTGAATGCGTCAACAGCCGTGTCGTTCAAGGTCATGGCTGGTGAGGTGACCACGTCTCGAGGAGGAGGCCGAGGGAGTATTACGTTGTGGAATCGACTGACGAAGAAGGCTGACGTGCTGAAGGTGGAGGCGCAGTACGTGCCGGAGTCGCCTTTCAATCTGGTATCCGCGGTGAGTCTGGAGGACAAGTTTGGTCTGTATGCTCAGTTTGGAGACCGTGTACTACGGGATAAGGAGAACTTGTGCGAGTACGACGTGTGCAGAAAGGGGAACGTGTATGTCTTACCTGAGGTCATCGTGGAGGGTGCGCTGCCGGGGGTGGAGTGCGACGAGAAGGAGAACTGTCCGGTGAGGGACAAGTTTAACTGGAAGTTCACCGAGTTCAAGAAGTGGAATGAGGAGAAGGGGCCTTTTCATCTAGATATATGTGCTGACGAGCACAATCGACAGGTGAACGAGTACTATTCCCTGGTGAACTCGGTCTTTCTTCACTGTCTGACGGGACGCAGTTTCTGGGGCAATCCGCCGTACGACGACGCCTTCATTGAGAGACTGCTGACGAAGGTTCTCATGGACTTTCCGAAGGACCCTGTGAACACGAAGTTTCTGCTCGTGTTGCCGTACAAGCCAAACAAAGCCCGGTGGAGTTTGACGACAAAATTTGAGGAGTTGCACATCTACTCGAAGGGCAGTGTGATATTCTCTGCGAGGTTACAATGTTACAATGTCTCTGAGCTGGTGGAGTCGGAGCCTGGTCGTGTGTTCATTCAAGGGACCCCGTGGCCTGTGGTCGTACTGTATCTTGATCAGTTTGTGGTCCCGAGGGTGGACGCAAAAGTTGTTGCGCACATCAGGCTTGGTCACACCTGTGACAAGCATGTTGAGGTCATGGATCTGCAGGGGTTGGACCTCGGTGTGAACTTTGAGGAGTTGAGGAGTAGCAGTGTGCTGAGCTGCTCTGTGAATTGCATGGCGTGCCAGGTGGCGGCACCGAAGAGGCCATCGCAGACGACAGATAGGGGAAGGGTCGCGAAGTCTGTACGGAAGGTGGTGGAGAAGAGGCAGGCGTCTGTCAAAATGGGGCAGTTGACTTTCACCGATCATGGCGGACCGTTCGTAACGTCTACCAAAGGTTATCGTGGGTACACTATTCACGTGGATGACTACTCAGACGTGTGTCATTTCTATGTCTGGAAGCAAAAGTTGGAGTATGTGGACGCTCTGGAGGACTACCGTAAGATGGTGAAGGCGACTGGCCGAGTGTTCCTTGAGGAGGACACTAGTGTTGAGCAGGTGGTGTACGACCTGGACGTGCTGGTATTGCACTCGGACAATGACTCGACCATCGTGTCTGGGAAGGCGAAGCAGTACTGTGAGGACAATGCCATCGTGCAGAGGACAACGTCACCGTACTTACATGAGAACAATGCCAGGGCGGAGACTATGAACAAGTTTCTGCAGACGAAGGCTAGAGCTATGCTGGCGACAGCTGGTTTGCCTGCGACTATGTGGCCTTTGGCTATGAGACACGCTGTGTATCTGATCAATCGACTTTGCAAGGCTCGGCTGGGCATGAAGTCTAGTTTGCAGGTGCTGAACCAGAAGTACGATCTATCTGTACTGCGTGTGTTTGGCTGTCGAGCTTATGCGTTCATCGACGCTAGCTTGCGCTCGAAACTGGCTGATCGGGCTACTCCTTTGATCTGCGTGGGACACGAGGAGCGATCAACGGCTTATCTGCTGTACAGCCCAGACAAGGAGAAGGTGGTCAGAAGTGGGATGGTTCGGTTCGACGAGCGCGTTGATCAGTATGGACAGCTGGTGATGTCTTGGGATCCCTCTATGCTGACACCGTTGAGGTCGTTATATGACTGTGAGTCTCTCGATGGAAACTTCGTTTCAGCCTTTGTGGGGACAGCGACAATTATACTGGATCTGCGTGCCTACGTGGTACAGAAGGGTGATGGGTTCACTGGTGTCGTGAAGTTGAACAGTGCTGGTGGTGGATCATTTTGGACGCCGGTGAGTGCGTTTCTGGAAGCACGGGTGGAGCATCTTGCGTTGCTTTTTGAGTATTGTGCGCAGTGGACAGTGAACTCATTCTATCCGTTGTTTGAGAAGGTGACAGTGCAGCGGTCAGGAGGAGCTGAATGGGAGGCAGCAGTGGTGTGTGCTACGGCACGGGAGGATCATGTGTTGCCGTACCAGGTGATATTAGAGCGTCATGCTGGAGTGAGGGGCTCTGCAATTGATGTGGGTGAGGCCTGCGTGAGGTTTGAGACCCGTCATGTTGCTCTGGTGGCTCAGGAGGAGAAAGTGACGGGGTTGCCAGTGGGAGTGACGGAGCCGAAAGGATGGGTTCAGTTGGTGAATGGACCAGACTCCGTGCAGTGGCAGGAGTCGGACCACAAGGAGGAGTGCGCTCTCATCGACGTGAAGAAAGCAATCTTGCCGGTGGAGACGGTACCTGCTGGTGAGAAGGTCATGCGCATGGTGGCTGTGTACAAGGCGAAGTTGGACTCTGCAGGGGAGCTGACCGAGAGGAAGACCAGGTGGGTGGTATGCGGCAATGGTCAGCAGCATGGGGTGCACTATGAAGACGTGTATGCACCGTGCACTCAGCTGTCAACCTTGAGAATTCTTATTCAGCTCAGTTTGGTGTTGGGACTATCGGCCTTTGCCTTGGACGTTATCACGTGCTTTCTGAATGGTGAGCTGGACGTAGACGTTCCTCTGTATGTCAGTTGGCCTAATGCACGGACAGTTTGAGGAGTGAGGTATGGAATTCTGCAGAAGAGTGTGTCCGGGTTGAAGCAGGCACCGCGCATCTGGTACAAGACGAGCAAGGAGTTTCTGCTTGCTTATGACCACAGGATACGGGTGTCCAACATTGACCCGTGTCTGCTTTACATCTGGCAGCCTGGTACACTGGTGGTATTTGTGTATGTGCACGTGGACGACTACACTGTATTCACTTCTTCAGTGGAGTGGAAGGTGGAATTCTTCAGAGCATTCGGTGCGAAATGGCCTAGTAAGGACAAAGGACCACTGGTGGAGTTGCTGGGCATGAGTATGACTTTCAGTGACTATGGTCTGGTCAGGGAGTGTCAAATCAGTCAGGTTGGGCTGATACAGCGCATGCTGGAGAGGTACTCTATGCAGGACTGTAATCCGTGTATGACACCAATGGAGCCCAGACTGTCTCTGATGCCTGTGGACTCGGAGGAGAAGTTGGAGAAGCTTCCCTATGTTAATCTGGTGATGGAATTGATGTGGCTGGCACGTTGCTCACGGCCTGATATTTTGACAGCGGTCTGTTATTTGGCCAGGTTCTCTCACTGCTACGGGCAGGAGCATTGGCAGCATTTGAAGCATGTGCTGAGATATTTGAAGGGAACTATTCATGTTTGCTTGACTATGCAGTGCAGTTCGCCAGCGTCACTGACTGCAGAATTGATAGTAACAGCTTATACAGATGCGGACCACGCAGCAGACAAAGTGACCAGACGCTCTGTTACAGGTTCACTGGTGCGACTGAATGGAAGTACTGTCATGTATTCGTCAAAATTGCAGAAGACAGTTGCAGTCAGCACAGCAGAGGCAGAATTGATAGCGTTGTCAGAATGTGCACGGGACGTTGAGTATGTTGTGAATCTGCTGACTGAGTTTTCACCTGTCAAGCAGCCTGTTACAATTCATGGAGACAATCATGCCTCGGTGGCACAGGCAGAGAATGTTCTGAACAATGCAGCGACACGTCATGTGGCAGTGAGAAATCGGTATGTGGCAAAGTTGGTAGAGCTGGGCAGAATTGTTATTGCAAAAGTGCCTACGCAGGAGAATTTGGCAGACTTCTTTACCAAAAGCCTGGCTTTGGAACGTTTTCGGGTACTCAGTGCTGTGGTGTTGCGATATTTTCGAAGAGCATGAGTAAGGAGGAGTAGGAAAACAGTAAACTCTCATGCAGTGTTAATCACAGAGAGGCCAAAAGTACAAATTCTGACTGTATGACAGTATGACAGTATGACTGTATGACTGTGCTGACAGAGTACAGTACCATGTGTATATGTGGACAGAGCAATGATGACAATGAGTCTGCAAGAGACAGAAGATCAATTCAAAATGTACACAGTATCTGTCACAGAACACAAGAGTACAAGTACGAGTACAGTAGAAGCTATGACTGAGTAACAGTAAGCTTAGACAGAGAACACATCTGTGTGATATAAAGCACTGACTGTAACTCACAAAACACTTTTCAGATTTATATGATTCAACTGTGTGTGTGTGTGTGTATGAGTTCGTACACATTCAACTAATGTTATGCATGAGTATGCAAACTAAGTAGAAGTTGATTATCCTACAGTGGGAGCAGTGCTCGTCCACCTCACTACGTCTCAAAGTCGCGAACAGCTGTGCTGTGTGCCAGATGGGAGCGCCCTCGCTGGCATCAAGAGCAAAGCCTGCACCGCCGCGCTGCCCACTCCGCAGCAAAAGCCTGACTCGGGGCCACGTGGCAGCGCCCTACAGGTGTGTGGCTCAGCCGTTGAGGAGGATAGAGCAGAGCGTCGCTGCCTCTCACCGTATCGAGTGATAAGAAGAGAACCGCTGTTTCCGACCACTGCGCAGCGATCCCAGGAAAACCTGCAACGCGAGCCATGCACACCGTGTGCTCGGCGTTAGTCCAAGATCGCAAGCAAGTGAGAGTGGTGCCTTGTGTGGCATCCCGGGGCCGGAAGCAGGCACGCATTGGAGCAAAATACGCGGTTGCTCTGCTACAATATCATACCGCAGACAGAGATATATCCCCATTCGATCCTGGCTCGGAACTTGGTAGGTCCTGTCATGCGCCGCGAGCACGACGCTTGGCACGGGCGAGGACCGTGAGATGGCGGTCTTCAGGACAAGGAGCTATGCCTGCCATGGGGGAGAAGCTCGGAGAGCAGGCCGACCTGTCAACCAGCTCGCTGGGCTGTCTAAGCAAAGTGTAATTGCCAAGGCACTTTCCTCCAAGAGCCGCGCACGAGCCCTGAACTCAACGTTCGCCCAAGCACTCAACTCAGGGGTGAAGCAAGGGTTTCAAGTGTCGACGTGAAGAAACCCTGGTCACGTGGCATTATGGTCTGCAGGATGCACTCCGGGCCTGCTCGCTGGGCACCGCAGGCCCTTCGACCTGTTCTGTGGAGTGGACGCTACGCTTCAGTAGCACAAGCTGTGGTCCCGTGAAAACGTGCTGTTGAACCATTGTTGAACCATCCTTTAATCAAATTGCGAGGTTTTCCCCCTCTTTCCACAAAGTGCCCGTTGGCGACCCACGTGAACATTGCAACAGAAGGCGCAAGTGGGTGACCTTGCGTGCTGTTTGATCACTGCGATTGGTGACTGGACGCAGTGCGAGATACCTTGTTCAAACCGCGGTGCACGAAGATACTACTCTGCTCGGGCATCAATATATCCAGATTCGCTTTGGACCTGTGACAAAGAAAAGGCAACAAGCCGAGTCAACGTAGGGAGCAAGGCCGTTCGGAGGCTGCACCTTGGGAACAGGAAGAGTCCAAATGTTCTTTTACTTTTCTTTGAGGAAAGGATCCACACACACAAGGAGGCCACACCAAACAGAGCAAATGCATTGACTACAATGTGTGGTGCGTGCTTGAGAAGAAGCAGGTTCAGGGTGCAGCAATAGGGTCTACCTGTCAAGGAACTGCCCTATGCTGTCACTACTAGGGTTTAATGCGGCAGGCCTGCCACCGACAAGGAAGACAACACCAGACGTGACTGTCAGCATTGCACGATTCAAGGACGAGAGGCCAACGATTATTTGGGAACATTCGAGCGATACAGCACGAAGCCCAGAGAGGCTAAAGCATCGAGAAATTGAAATTTGAACTACAAAACTTGGCCGCGCGGATAAAAGACGCTTACAACGCTTATGCACGCCAACGGTAGCTGTTTGACAGGAGGAGGGCGTGCAGCAACGCTGGGCTCCTCTACCATCGGCAAGGCAGAGGTGAGAGTAAGCGGGCAAAATCGGACTGAGAAGGTGGATGAACTGCTCCAAAGCTGAAGACTAAGAGATATCGGAAACAGAATGCAGGAGAGCCCGCAACGTGTACTGGTCTACAGAGGCATTGCTCTCCAACAGTGCAGAGAAAGTCGCTTCTAAGCTGCAATGGCGCAAGCCTAGTTGTTCGAGTCGAAGCTCACTTTTTCAATTTTATGCTTACCCTGAACTTCGACCGGAGACTTTTTAACAGGCATGACCGGCACGTCCCGCTCCGTTACGAAACTCAAAAGCGAAGTGAGAAGGAGCATGTGTCAAGATGGCGAGCGTGCGCACGCGCGTGCTTCAGGGAGACAGAACGCGAGCGAGAGCTCTTTATTCAGCGAGAGGGAGGATGCGCGCGCTCATCGTGCTGCAGGGACGAGCGTGTGGGGGCGTGTTACATGTGATACAATAAAAGAGAATTGCGTACGGGTCTACTTATGAGGACAGACCAGGGCGTGCGCACCGGAACACAAAAAAGAGGGCAAGGCTATGACAAGGAGACAAGTAGAGGCGGGCCAAAGTGGAAACAGAGAGAAACAGAGATGGGAGGAGAGAGAGAGAGAGAGAGGTGAGGGAAGGTGGTCACGTAAAAGCCGATAATATACTTCGAAGATCTGGAAAGCTCCCTCTCGGCATGTCTGCACAAAACTCAAATAGTCACAGCAATCACTGCAACTGACACGTTGTTCGCGGATGCCCTAAGCAGAGGGGGGATCATGCAAAGCCCGGAAAACAGGTGACAGAGAAAATACTCGCAACATACTTCAGTTTGAAGCTCGAGCTAGCATGTGCAGCACAGTTGAAATCGAACAAGCCAGCACATAGAAATACCAGTAGTAACCGCGCCTAAGCTGGGTTAAGTGTAAGCCCCTTGAACGGGACTCGATTTGTAGAAAGCATCGGCTCGCGATCTGGCCGACGAGATGAGGCAAGCCAACGCCCGGACCTTAAGCGGGTCTCCAGCGATGGGTGTAAAGTGAGACGGAAGGCAGAGCTTACTCGTGCACTGCTCGCGAAGAGAACGCTTGACGTCAACGCCGAGCGATTCGCCGACATGCTTTCGAGGGGGAGCAGCTGATTTGGAAGCTGCTGCATGTTGTCTCAAGCGAGCGGCGTTTCCCACTGGCTTTGTAACCCCACTCTTGCTGAACATTCCCGGCAACTGCGCTAACAGACGACCAACCGTCAGGGCCAGATCTCATCTCGTCCAAACACGAGCAAGGAAGGCAAGAGAATCGTAGAATCAGGGCATCATATAGGACCCGGCTACACGATTGAGGTGTGGTTGTGGTTGCTGTTGGTAAACTCACTGTATCAATAGTGATGGCTATTTATTTTAATACGAGGAAGATCGTCCTAGTTTTTTACGCACACATATCTTCACATTGTAAATCTTACAGGGAAATAGTGTAACGCCAGAAATTGTTGTGAGATACTGAATGCCGCTACTCACCACCCACATCGCACATGAAGAACCCCAGAAAAGAGTGCACAACGTCCCGAAGAGTAGCGTTCGGCTCTTATTTGACATATTTGATATCGTATAAGGAAGACTCCACCAGAACTATATTCTGATCAGACGCCTCTCAAATTACGTTATGGTTTGCAACAAATACCACAGAAGGAGACGTGGTACTATATTCCTTGCTACTCATATCCTCCATTAAATATGATGTCCATAGAATGTCCAGCATGTCGTTGCGAACATTCTTTTAGGAACTCCACTGGGCCACGTTAATCGCAAATTTAGAACTATTTACTGTTGATATCCAAGAAAGAATCCCATACATCAGAAAAACAGACCGAAGTGCACTTCTCGTTGTGAACGCACAGACGAGAGACGACAACGGACAGGAATGTCGTCCTTCAACTTGAACTTCTACCACAACTCGTATTGCAAATTGATGCTGTTCAAGTCAAGCGAAGGGGTATAAACTCGGTATAAACTACAGTAGTTTGTACCCCTTGGAGTCCCCTTGGTTCAAGTGTATCATCAGCTGTCGCTCGGCTGTCGCTCATCGGCTGTTCACTAGGGGTGCCCAACTAAAGTTGAGCCGTCCAATATTTTAAGATCGGGAACATCGGAAGGTCCGAAGAGATTCCTGGGGAGCAACAAATGTATCGTATTTTGATCTTTGGAATCGTATATGGACTGTCGGATTCGGAAAGTTGCCAGTGTTAAAAATGAACGGACCAGTTTCAGTTGTGCAGCTCTACTGTTCACACTCAGTATCGAGTGTCATGTCACTGTATGAGTATATTCCTATATAGTCCCAACTTATGACCAGTTGGGAGGACTGGGTGCCATGTCATGTCATGTCAATAATGTGAATCGTCGCTCGCTCGTCATCGACAACCAATGGTGTTTTGCCATTTGTGCACTTACAAAAGTCGTATTGCAGCTAAGTTTATGGGAGATTCACGGGGAAGCTGAAATCCCCCCCCATTGTATGGGGTCCAGCTTCTCCTAGTATCACCCCTTGCTGCGTGTGTCACTAGTCGTGTGTCACCGTCTGACACCGACCTGCTAGAAAGCTCACTGCCGTAACCTTTCTAACAGTTCTGCTATCACCCGGTTCGGTTCTCCAGCGCTGTTTTTCTGTGTTCCTGCTGCAGTGAAATAGCTATATATCTTCACACAATTATATATCTATTTTCACCTGTTTCATCAGGTTATCGGTCCACTTCACGTGAGTGGTGATTCCGGTTGATTCAGCTCGCGTCGGTTGTTCCGATTCTATTCGCCGTCAATTTTTCCCGTCAACATCGCAACGTAATTAATACTGGAAGTGACACCCCGACTGTCATTCATATAGTTGGGGTGTATGACTGTACTAGAATGTCCTAGTGACACAGTGAAAACGCTGAACGCCGTAGGGTTTGAGCGAGGCAATCGGGTATATCAAAAGATGGAAATGAATACACGACTCTCAGGCTATCTAAGCTCTGAGGCCGTCACTAGGCAATCATATCGTGTGTCACAGTCTAAGCTACCGAAGTCGAACTACTGAGTACAGGTAGGAAGTCACTGTATTGTCACTGTCATTGTCATACGTCATACGTGGTACTGAACTACTGAATCTCAGCAGACTGTCACCGGTCCCGGAACCCTAGACCCCGAACATATAACGGGAAGAGACTGAGTATTCTACCCGATTATCTATTCTGATTACCTCACACACCGAATATACAGTCCAGCTGATATATTCAGCAGGTTTGGTACCACGCACGCTTAATTTTACACTGCGATTTTGGCCATGATTGGCTAAACACCGACGCTTGAGATGGGGTGAGGGACCCGCGTTAGGGAGGTTTTCGGTACGGGCGGTATGGCTCGGTTACGGACGCGTGGTTGATTGGACATGATTGGGTAGCGCGTACGGCAGCTTATTTTCCGTGCAGTATCGTTGGGCTTGACTCTTTAGCTCTTTAACCAGGGTGTTGATCGTGTTGACAAGTTTGCCAGACTCATTCTTAGCACCCTGATTCTGTTGCTGCTGTCTCCTGAAAGGATTCTGAGCTGGAGGCTTGCCTTGTATGGCTTTTCCATCTGGGGTCCTGGTGGAGAAACAATCCTTTGTGGCGTGATTGGTACGACCACAACGTTGGCAAGGCTGAGGTTGATTTGGTGCTGCTCCTTTTCCTTTCCCTTTGCCTTTTCCTTTTCCACCTTTCTGCTGGACTTCGGGTTTAGGCTTAGTTATTACTGGAATATCCTAGTTCACTAGATATCAGAAACTCCCGAACTGTGTGGATAAACTCATAAGATAAATAAACCGCCTAAGCTAGATATACCCGGAACGGTCTCGGACGATTTCGGAGTCTAGCCTACCTGTGACACAGCGTGTGTCACAGCACGAACCTATAGATCAGTCAGCAGTCCAGTGTTGGTCCTAGGAGTCTGTCATAGGGGCCTGACCGGGACTCCCAGTCAGGGCTGCCTATACAGATTTCAGCACACCACCCCAGCACTGTGGGTGGTGACTGTCTAGGAGAGTCAGATAATGTAAGATAAGTTAGGGCAGGAGCCAGGTTGACAGACCTAACTGCTAATCCAACTGTGCAATTCTGAAACACAAATTGGAAACCCTCTAGCTAGCACAGGTGCAGAAACCTACGGGCATTGTGCACCCGCTAAACAACTGAAAGGCACCGAGCTAGCAAGCCAGAATGTAACGTGTAGATGTCAAAAGCAAAAGCATACACCATAAAACTGTTGAAGTCACCGGAGTTCCGCACACCACCATGTTGGTGTGCATCCAGAGTGAACAAGAAGTCAATCGACAGCACCAAAGTAGCCAGCTGTGGTCTCAATCAAGTCGGACCCGAAGGGAGGGTTCCCGAAAGGACCTCTCCCATGTAGAGCCACACCGTAGAAGAAGGCTATGTCGAAGCTCAAATCTGCCTGAGCAAGATCCTGAAAGATGTCAGGGGGCTCAGGCTGCTCAAGCGGTGGCACATTGTCAGCCACAAAGAAACCCTGAGCCGGGATCACGGATTCAACAAATTCATTCGTGGAGAAAATTGACGGAGTCTCCCAATCGAGATCACCACCAGGCGAAGGCAATCCCGCAGCCGACTGAGCATCGGGCACGGCTACCACCCCCATGATCGAGATGCAAAGAACGAGGGAAAGGAGGAAAGGAATTCCCCATGGTCCAACCGTGGCAGGAAAGCCCCAGGGCGGCTTCCCACAACCGTAGGTCCTCTGCTCGTCCACGGGCGGCCCGGAAGCATGATTGGCCGACGGAGGCGAACCCCGCGGCTTCAGCCGGAAGCTGCCGTCGGCAAAGTCCTCGTAGTCGTCGGTGTCGTAGCCGGTGAGGTCAACCGGCGCGATGGCGGCGTGGTTGACAGTCTGAACGAATCCAGGGAACTCACCGTCCGTCGTGGCAGCCACCCGCGCCGATTGAAGCGGCACGGGCTTCACATCCTCCTCCTGCGAGACAGGCATAGCAGGGGCCGGCACGGCGGATGCCGATGCCGCCGCACCACCTGCCGGAACCTGCTCCTCCGGCATGTTCCCCGCTGCCGCGGGGCCGCACACCAGAGCCGATGCATGCGGCTCGAGAACCGCCGGTGGTGGGAAGGATGCGTGGGTGTAGTGCACTTTGCAGTTTGCCGCGGCATGGACCTCCGCGGCGAGATCGTCCAGCCGCTGATGAATGTCGTCACCCGCGGGCTCGTCGGTATGCGGCTGCGGCTCTACCGTGAAGCCGTAAGCGGACACGTCGATCCCGCCCACCGCACCCGCACAGAGTACCGCAGGCGGCCCGTACGTAGATGCCGCAGTGGCAAAAGCCTCAGCCCCATCATCCGCCGCCTGCTGGAACAGGGCACACATGGCCAATGCACGCACCCCCTCCGCGTCCTCCTCGTCGATGGGAATGCAGAATGCCGCGGCCGAGTGCGGGGGATGCTGACGCCCGCCCAACGGACAGTCGCGGTAGAAGTGGTACTGCTCACCTTTTCCCGCTTTCTTGCACCTCCCGCAAAAGGGCTTCGCCTTTTGGTCGTCACGGTCGAAACCGACTGCAGGCAGCGGGTGCGTGCCGACACGGAATCCCCGCTGCGTACCGCGCTGCTGCTGCTGCCGCTGCTGACGCGCTGCGGCTGCTGCCGCTGCTGCTGCGCCGGCGGTGCGTCCGCCCCGCGTTGCCGCCGTAGCAAGTCTTGAAGCTCGTTGATCTTGTCGAGGAGGGCGCCGTACTCGGTGCTGGAGAGCTGCGCGGAGATGCCGCTCTTGCCCGAGACTGCCTTCCCCGCCCCCGTCTGCGCCCAAGCCTGATAAATCTCGACCACAAGGGAGCGGAGAGACGCCAAGGAGACATGCGCGAGATCGGCCGCGAGAGGATACCGCACCTTGACCGCGGTGTAAAACACCGGGTCCAGCCGGTTGTACAGGGACAACTTATTGGTCTCCTCGGTGGGTGTCCAGTCCGTAGCCTTGTTATCCCGCACCAGACGCTGTTCCCGAGCCAAGATGGGCTGCGGGTCAGTGTCTGCGGGATAACGCAACGCGGCGTGCTCCTCCTGGTGCGACTCACGCAGCGCCACCGGTACACAGCCCTTGATGATGTCCACCAGGGCTCGCCGTCCATCACGGTCAGACGAGGCGTCGGTGCCAGTCAACCAGACGTAGGCGTTGCTGTGCTTCTCGATAACCAGAGCCAAAACGTCGAAGAGCAAGCCGTTGACCTTGGTCACCACACGAGCCAGAGGGTCGTCGAGGTCAAAGGATGCCAGCTCCAGCCCAGCCGAATGAAACTCCGTACGCAGCTGCACCACCAGCTCGGAGAGGAGGCCAGCGTCGTCCGTACCGCGGAAATGGTGCTTTTTGTCACCAAGGACATCCTCGCGGATACCCTTGGCCCACTGGCGGTGCAGACGCGCCTTGTAGACCTCGTCAACCAGCTTGCTCTGCTCCTGTAAGTACTTCCTGGTCGCCACGTCTGCATCCTCGTTGGAATTCGGAGCGGGGGTCGGAACAGTTGGCGTACGCACCGTCGGACTGTTCCGAACCCCGTCTAATAGCCTCAGTGAGGCGTCGATGTCACTGTCCCTGTCCAGGGACTTCTTCGCTCGGGTCAACATGCCCATACTCTGAAAAGCCAGAGGGGAGGTGGTACGCAGTCGCGCGGTTGGGTGTGGCAGCGGAAAAATGGTAACGGTCAGCAGCAGAGAGGAGCTAAGAGAGTGGAGCGGCGAGGGGCACTCGAAGATGTCGTCGAAGTCGAAGGTGTCGCGAACACCAGCCCAGAAAACAGTAACCAGCAGGGCCAGTGCCGGTGCAAAACTGGATCCGAACATTGCTAAGACTAGTCCGTAACGAGGCGCGGTCCCCATGGCCGCCACTCCCAGTTGCTTACCGCAAACAATTCATACCATAACTCCTAGCCGCACCCAAACGCGCATGCGCGCACCACCTCTCCAAGCGGCCGTTTAGCCAATCATGGCCAAATCAGCAAGTGGAATAAAAGCGTGGATGGGGCCACGACCTACTGGAATATCCTAGTTCACTAGATATCAGAAACTCCCGAACTGTGTGGATAAACTCATAAGATAAATAAACCCTAAGCTAGATATACCCGGAACGGTCTCGGACGGTTTCGGAGTCTAGCCTACCTGTGACACAGCGTGTGTCACAGCACGAACCTATAGATCAGTCAGCAGTCCAGTGTTGGTCCTAGGAGTCTGTCATAGGGGCCTGACCGGGACTCCCAGTCAGGGCTGCCTATACAGATTTCAGCAGTTATTATGGGCTCTGACTAGCCCCTAGCCTGACCCTGCTTCCGTTTCGTGTCCGTGACATCCTAGCACTGTATTGTACTGTAGTACAGTACAGTAGTACAGTCATTGTTTCACTGTCTGGGTTTCCGAGAGCATAAAGCCTCGGCCAGACACTAGTTATGTGATTATCAGTTTGATTATCAGCGAGCTTAGCCGGACAGTGGATCTGTCTTCCTCGCAGGTTATGGCCCGCACCGGCTTTCCGGTGGTTCTGATGATGGCGCAGCGCCTTGCTGTTGCCATGTTCGGCTAAGTAGGACGTAGGAGGGGTTGAGCGCCCACTTGGGCGGTGGTGTGTTGTTCTCACGGTATGGCCTTTTAGCTTGGCAGTGATGGCGGCACGCCTTGTGCTCGCCTTCGTTGCGCAGGAGATCAGCGATTTGTGACGGATTATTTTTTTGCAGCAGTATCGTCGCAGCGAGAGTTGATTTGCCTCGTGTGCCATTAGCTCTGGCAAGGTCGCTCCACACGTTGCGGATTTTGGCCGCTCTCATGCTTACGCTCACGACCTGTGAATTTTGATCTGTTCTGCTGAGGCTTCTACGGAATATCTGGCCGCTGTGGCGATCTTGCACCACCACCCTTGCTTAGCTCAACCTTCCATTGTCTTTACATCATGGTTACCACAGCAAATAGAATGACGCGGTCTCGCGTCCGTAGATTAGAAACGATTTTTGATGATGTGGGTACGCAGCATTCTGCGACACCACACACGCCGCAGCTGCCAGCTCCGACCACCGCAGCTGCGAGAGAGATTCTTGAAAAGTTTCAGCAGCTTGCTCGAGACAACTTTGACAGAAAGGTTGCCAAAGTCGTTGCCACGAAAATTCTCGGAGACAAATCGGAGCGCTTTGCAGGGACAGAGACAGACGCGGTGGACATTTTTTCACAATTAATGCATGAGCTACGCACGCAGTTCATGCTTCAGTCATCGGCGTTTGCTCCCCTGTTTGACTTGGCCAACATGGCTGTTGAGGCTAGGCATGAGGCAAATGAATTGCTGCTTTCGGCTCTGACGTTTCTGGCTCGCCCTGGCTCGCCTGCTCGTGACTGGCTTGAGGCCTCTGGGTCTGACGTTCCTGGAGATGGCAAGCGTGCTGCCCTTGAGGTGGTGCGCATGCTCCAGGAACGCTCAGAGCCCTTTGACTCTTTTGAGTCGCTGCTGGCGGTTCGCATCCCCAGCAGCGGAGATCCTGACCGTGGCATCCGCGAGTTCAATGGCCTGTTGAGGGACGTTCAGCGTTCCCACAACTTGCCAGAGGACGCGGTGAAGCGGCAGTTTCTCAAGGCTCTCGGCAATTCGGCTCTTTACCGTGACTTGGCTAACTCTCTGGCTCGGGCTGACCAGCGGCAGGGAGTGTCTCTTTTGACTATTCAGGCTCGTGTGCGGGAGCAGTTCCGCCATGGCCTGAAAGTCTCTGACACCCCTGTTTCTGCACTGTCGTTCGGCGATGGCGCGTCTGACCTAGCTGCGGCGTTGTCCAGTCTGCAGAAGCAGCTGGAGCGCATGCAGCAGGACATTCGTGACCTGAAGCGGCAGAAGCGGGAAGGGGCACCGCCTGCGGGCAAGCACCTTACCCGCTCTGCTGCTAAGCATCATCGTGCTGGTGTTAAGCCACTTGGCACCGCTCCTCCTGTCTCATTTGACAAGAAGAGTGGTGCCTTCGTGCCTCACTGCAGAAATGCGGAGTGTGCACAAAGTGGTTTGAAGCACTGGCATGCTGAATGCCCCAACGGCGGTCCTCACTCTGCCCACTATTGTGGTGCAGTTGAGGACTATGAGACTGACTGCCTGGCTGTTCGTTTCCAGCGGTTCTATGACGCTGGGGATGAGCATGCCTTCGAGTCGCTCTGCACGATGGAGGGTCGCCCAGAGGTGTGCGAGCTGTCGGCACATTCTTTTGTGACGGCTAAGCCCACATCTCTACGGCACTTTCAGGATGCGGCGGCTTCCGCTCAGGATGCGGCAGCTGATGAGGGCGGCGTGGCTCAGTTTGGTCTGGCCACATTCCACTCGGGTGCACAGGGCTCGATTCCGCCACCGCCTGCGGTTCGGCATCCCTCTGCACTCGTGGCTGGTGGTGTGCCTGCGGCTCATGAGTCATGACCCGCCAGTGGCTATCCCTGGCTCTCTCGGCTTGCCTGGCTCTGTCCCGTCACTCCAGCTTGGCGACTCTGCACCGGCTCCGCTATTTGCTGGCATGAGGATTGAGACTTCTGACATTGGCTCTGAGGTCTCTGACAATGACCGAGGCTCTGACAATGACTCTGACGGCGAGCGGCGGGTGGCTTTTGGCTCCTTCGGCGCTCTTGGGCATGGCTCTGACTCTGACCTTCCTGACGGGGGAGCATCGCCAGTAGGCAGTCTGACTCCGGTGTGCCGTCCGCGGGCTCCGCCGGGCTTTCTCCGGTGTGCATTAATGTCTTCGGTGCTTTGTTGTTCTCTACTAGCCAGCGCTACGGCATCTCTGGTTGCCGTGGGCGGTGGTGACAGGGGCCTGGTTGAGCCCGGATGGCTACTGCCCCGTGGTTCGGTACTATCTCAAGTACCGAAGCTTATCATCATGTAGGCCATGCTATCAGGTTATATGGTCTAAATGGCATCGTAGAAAAATCATTTAGGACCCATTTGATGTATTGTTTATGGTGGTTTCAACGACAACCGCCACTTTGCATGTGTAAACATGCCATGCTTTCGAGGGGTGCAATGCCTGAAAATTAATTGTTTTGCTCGGTACTATCTCAAGTACCGAACACGCGGAGGCCCATTAGGCTTAGTAGGCGGTCATCCCAAGTCTTATACATCGGCATGTTTCTTCATTGGGACCTAATCTAAATGTTTGTTGCACATTATGCCACTAGAAGGTCAGCATGGCCTCCGCACCTACGCGTGTTAGCTCCACCCATGGGGAAATTCGAATTTCCCCCAAATTTCACGCTTGACTTTTTGGTAAACGGCCGTATGCCATCGTGCACAATGATCTGAAATCTCAATATATAGTGCACTTCAAGGTCTCCAAAAATCGAAATGTATGTATGCTTGAATATTCTATATGTGGGCAGCCTATATTCGTATCCTCTTGACCTCGCCGTACGATTCTCGCATCCCCACCGTGGCTTCCTTTAAAAACAAAATACACCCTCCAAGTGCAAACTCGAACCCAAACTCAAACGCTTGTAACTCCCTCAATTTTGAGAGTTGTCTGAGCTATAATCAAGTAATATATCATGATTATATGTCACACATGACATTTGAAAGATCACAGGGCATCTACATGACTCTCGTATGCTTTTTTGGCACGGCATAGCGTTTTCCCGACATAATCAGGGTGCCCCCGACAAAAAAAAATGAAAAAATTGAAAATCAGATTGGCGCTCGCAAATAACGGTAAAAACCCATCATAGGACTCCATTTAGTTCATATGTAACACTCGGCATGCGGAACATGTCCACATAATGCGAATGTTCGCTATGCGTACGTACCGCAGTACACAGTCAACCAGTCCCTGGCACCCTCCGAACCTCACAGATACACCTAGGACATCGCTCCTGATGCGTGCAATGCTCGTCGTAGTCTATAATATTATTACGAAACACATCAAAGCGATACACGACGCTAGGTCACCCATAGGGACGATCGCTCGCATACTAGTTGTGTACGCGTACTAATGATGTGTCTGCTAGGCTCCGGCACCCTCCGAACCTCGAACATGCACCTAGGACATCGCTTCCCATGCGTTTGATGTTTGTCGTAGTCTATAATATCACTATGAAACGCATCAGAACGATACACGACGCTTGGTCACCCATATGGGCGATCGCTCGCATACTAGTTATGTATGCGTACTAATGCTTTGTCTGCTAGGCTCTGGCGCCCCCCGAACCTCAAACATGCACCTAGGACATCGCTTCCCATGCGTTTGATGGTTGTCGTAGTCTATAATATCATTATGAAACACATCAAAGCGATATACGACGCTTGGTCACCCATACGGACGATCGCTCGCATACTAGTTGTGTATGCGTACTAATGCTCTGTTTGCTAGGCTCTGGTACCCTCCGGACCTCAAACATGAATCTAGGGCATCACTTCCGATGCGTTTGATGTTTGTCGTAGTCTATAATATCATTGTGAAACACGTCAAAGCGATATATGATGTCAGGTCACCCGTAGGGACGCTCGCTCGCATACTAGTTGTGTACGCGTAGTGTTGATGTTGCTCTGTCTGCTAGGCTCTGACACCCTCCGAACCTCAAACATGCACCTAGGACATCGCTTCCGATACGTTTGATGTTTGTCGTAGTCTATAATAGCATTACGAAACACGCTAGAGCGATATACGACGCTAGGTCACCCATAGGGACGATCGCTCGCATACTAGTTATGTACACGTACTAATGATATGTGCGCCATGCCCTAACGCCTCTCTCGTTTTAAAATGTGTACCTCGGGCATTGTTCGTGGTGCGTTGGATGCGTTTCATAGTCCAGGATGTGGTGTGTAACGAAAAGCATGCGATATATGATTGGAGGGCATCCGTAAGGATGATCGATGGTGTACTATGTGTGTGCCCGCCGATTAGCTAGATAGCTAGGTAGGTCGTTACATACATGTAGGGCGGTGGATCATTCGCACGTATATACAACGAATGTCATTATGCCAACCGGCCCATGGCCGCATGTACCATTGGCTATGACATATATCTTCAATCTGATTCATTGCCGAGCTGGTTTGGTTCCCAAATCCGCTTCAAAAAAATCGAAAGGAGCGCCATCTTTTTGAACGGCAAGTGAGAACCACCATGTATCAAAAAGTACTACCCATGTGGCAATCTGCATCCATTGGGAACGCTACACGTGATATATTGACCAATGGCGCATAAGGCAACTCAGTTTGGGTCCCTGAGGCAACAATATATAAAGGGTAGCATCCACATATCAAAGGAGGGCATCGAAAAAAAATCCGGCGTTTCGGTACTTGAGATAGTACCGAAACGCGTTTCGGTACTATCTCAAGTACTGTGGGGCAGTAGCCACGGAGCCACCGTCCGTCGGTCTACTGGAGATCTCTTTGCTTCGATTTCACCGCTTGGTGCTGCAGGCATCCGTGATTGGCCGCCAGACGATGGGGTTCTTCTGTATTCCTCTTCAATGCTCAAACCGCCGTGGGATCCTGCTCATTTAAGTTCTTCGGTTGCTTCGGAATCTTTGCCGTCTTCAGTTGCTTTACTTTCTGCTGTGGATCCACCTTGCCCACTTGGGCCTGGTGGTGCTCAATTTGAAACGGACAACTTACAATTCACTTCGAGATTCTTCTGTGCTTACATCCCGGCCGCTGAACTCAGCCCTGCTGACCAGCCTCAAAGTGGCTGAGTTTGCTTCAATTATCCTGGCAGCTTGATTAGCTTTAGCCCAGTAGTGGGATGACCGAGTCAAGACCCCGGCACCCAGCTAGTAGTGATCAGTTTCCACCGAGTTGCACGTAGGTGTTTGTTTGTTATGTAACAAACGCCGGCTTCTCATGGTACCGCGCCGGGTTTGTTCAGCTGGTGACACGCGTGACAGAGGTGACAGCATGACAGGCTTTGCTAAGATGACCATCTGAGAGATGCAGACCTGCCCGAGAAGATATGGTCACTATCGGATGACCAGGGAATGATAAGATGAAGATGGCAGTGACTCCTTTGCCACTGACGTGTCAATCAGAATGTGGTAAACGGTAACATTGTTAGAGCTGGCATGGAATAATGACTTTCCATTGGCCAGATGAAGATTTGAGGGCTAGAACCCGTTACAGTTTTGGGAAATGTGACAGAGCATTGAGATATAAGTAAGCTCTGACCGTAGGTCAGGCTAGTGGACTCATTATTGTTTTGCTTCGCAAGTACTAGGTGGCTGTTCGCGTGCCAGTGCTAGAGTGCTAAGACAGTTCTGCTCACAGCTTTTGTACACAATAATTCGTATTTTGTGGTTATTATATCAATTTTGACGGATATGTTTTACTGCTGTTTTCATACTTTTTCAAAACAATAATGTCCTGCGCGGAGCGGCTTTTTATTTCAGTGTTAATCCAGAAGTAAAGACCCTTTGGCGAGAAGTCAGCAGCAGTTTGTAAGAGCGGATTCGGAAGTCAGGCGACTCCAGGGGCACCCACGGTGCACTGGCGGACCCTTCTTCTTCCCTGAACTTGGTGGTACTTGCACTGAAAGAGGCTACCAGCGACGGCGGCAACGGATCAGCTCTGAATTCACTAGTGATGAGCGGCCTTCTTCTATCCGGTGATATGCTCAGCACCTTGTTCTGCAGTGAATCCAGGGGCACCCCTGGTGCACTGGCCTAACTGCTAACAGGTGTTCTTCAGTTTAGAGCTAATCAGCACGGCATGAGCTTGGGCGGCGGCGGCGACAGAGTGGATCAGCAGTGAATGTGCACCTTGATGAGCACTTCTCAGTGGTTTCTCCAGCTGGCCACCTTGTTTGAAGTGAATCCAGGGGCACCCCTGGTGCACTGGCCTAACTGAAAGGCAAGTGTGCGTGACCTGGAAGCTAATTAGCGGCGGCATCTGCCTGGACTTACTAGCTAAGAGTGGATCAGCAGTGAATGTGCACCTTGATGAGCTACCTCTCAGTGGTTTCTCCAGCTGGCCACCTTGTCTGAAGTGAATCCAGGGACACCCCTGGTGTACTGGCCTAACTGAAAGGCAAGTGTGCTTGACCTGGAAGCTAATTAGCGGCGGCATCTGCCTGGACTTACTAGTTAGAAGCGGATCAGCAGTGAGTTGCTGCTCTATGTCTGGAACTTCACCTTACGGTTTCTTGGGCAGCTCCACCCTGTCTGACGGTTAATCCAGGGACACCCCTGGTGTACTGGCCTAAGCCTGAAGTAGGAAAGAGCTTGCCAGAGGACTAGCAGCGACATTAGCTCTGAAGGCGACAAGTGAGTGGTCTTTTTAAGCAATATTCACTGGTGTGATACAGTTATCTGGTGGATTCAGAGTTAATTACTTGCCCAGCCTGGAGTGCTGCTTACCACTGGAGGGACTTTCTAGTTCTTTATCATAATGTGTGGGAGAATTCTTTTATCTTTTCTACAGTATTGGTCAGCTGGTGAGGCCCTCATATCACCAGTGACCTTCTGAATTAGCAGTGGTGTTGCGAATCCAGGGGTGCTCAGCACACTGGCTTAGCTCCCAACTCTGTGTGGCGACCTTGTTCTTGCTTACTGGACCGGGGAGTGAACTTCCATGCCAACTCCGGTACCCTTGATTAGCAGTGGTGTTGTGAATCCAGGGGTGCTCAGCACACTGGCCTAGCTCACACCGCTGCGTATTTGTGCTATTCCTGGTGCCGTGGTGGAAGAGGAGTTGTCCTCATATTTTCTGTGCTCTTGATGAACTTTGGCTCAGCTAATCCAGGGGTGCTCAGCACACTGGCCCAGCTCTAAGCCCTCCTTGCACGAATATTCTGCATCTGCTGTGGATTCAGAGCGTTGAGACACAGTGCTGGACCTTTAAGCTTTCGCTGGCTGCACGCGTTTCGTTCTTCCGCTTGTTCAGTACGGTGCTAATCCAGGGGCACTCAATGCACTGGCCCAAACCAGTCTGAATTAAGCTTCCGTCCTACATCGGCTGCTGATTCGGAGCGCTTACACGTGGTGCTGGACCTCTGGGCTTGCGCTGGCTGCACGCACCGCATATTTTTGTCTGGTCAGCGCGAGGTGAATCCAGGGGCACTCAGTGCACTGGCCTAAACCAGCCTGAATCAGGCCTCCAGTCTGCTGGTGAACGAGCTTTGCGCTGAGAGAGGGGACTCTTCCTTGGTCCCACTTGCTGAGCATTAACGCAGTACTTTACCACGGAGGGTGAGGCGGAGCCAAGCGCTGCCTCTGCCCAGTCCAGAGATCGTGAGGCACGACGACTGGCGCGAGAGAGGGTCAGTCAGGATCTTGACACGGGATATATGAGCACAGAGGGATCGGGTCCAGAATCCATCCCCTCCACACCGGCATCACCAGCAGCAACAGCGCTCGCAGCAACAGCGCTCGCAGCAGCAGTAGCAGCCTCAGCGCCTGCAGCCAATCAGGTCCTCTTTGCGTTTGACGACGTAGACGAGATGGATCACTATGACAAGGATAGTCACGCACTTGACAAGGATGATGTCAAGCTCCACTACACTGGTGGCAAGAACGAGGATAGGGCGCTCTTTATCAGGCGTTTCGTTGACATGGTAGCAAAAGTACAGCGGGCTTACGAGGCTAGGAAGCGCAGGCACATGAGGTCAGCGGCTTTTCACGCGCTCAGTCAGCAGGCGAAGAAGGCTTTCGTTGACTCCAAGCCAGACTACAGATCGTTGTGGGATAGCCTGCCCTCGTTCCTAGCAGGGGACGATCATTCAACCTCAGTCGCCTATGACTGGTGGTGCGCTGCATATCTGAAGAATGGCATCATGGCCTCGCACGCGTGTCATGTCTTGAGGGATCTCACCACGAGAGACGCTTTTCAGGGCTCAGTGCGCTGCGCACAACCTCCTTTCCATGAGCTGGCGCCAGGAGCGACATGGGCAGTCTGCAAGGTGTTCGAGGAAGGCGATGCCGATGGCGAAGAGTCTGATGAGTGGGAAAGCGAGGGAACCTCCACTAAGGGTCTCACGGGGACAGATGGCACGGAGGATTCTCACTATTTTTGGGCCTTGAGGGCTTTCATTGCAGAGCTCGAAGCCAAGTTCCTGATGAAGGGCACCAAGGAGAAGGAGGACCTGTTGATAGCCAAGTCGCAGACCACCGAGCAGGACGGCCTCGCTTACGTGAAGAGCTGTCGCCGCAGGGAGGCAGCGCTCAACGTCGGCAAGATGGTGGAGAGGACTCCGTCGTCAGGCAGAACATCGAGGAGTGCAACAAGGGTCTGCGCATTAAAGAGTACCGGGATCGCGTGTCCGAGCAGTTACGAGTCAGTCATCCTGCCCCCAACAAGGTCACATGGGAGGACCTGGAGGTCATCGTGGAGGTGCAGGACAAGCTGAAGAACGATGCGGAGTCTTGGGCTCTCACGCTGCAGCAGGAGTTGGTTCGTAGACTCACCTGCGTGTACTCTTGCTACGAGGCCAGGCAGCTGGGGCTTGACCTGGCCGCACTAGTGTCCGCCATGAGGCACTCTGGTTCTGCCCCCAAGACTGGAGACAGACGCAGGGACTCCAGGAAGAAGGAGCAAACACAGCATGGTGGTGATGACGCCAAGAAGCCTTCGAGGGAGGTGAACAATGCAGAGCGCCAGAAGCCTACCTACGGCAAGGTGCCACCACCTGACGCTTCGAAGAAATTCCAGTGTGATTGGTGCTTCACACGCTTGCCCCACGCTCCAGAGCGTTGCTACACGGGGTGCCGTGATGCCCGCGTGCCTCCGAACTTCCACAAGGACAGGCAGAACTCGAGGTGGCCGGACGAGGTCAAGAATGCCCAGATGCGTGCTTACAACATCGCGCACCGCTTCGACAACCACAAGATGGGGATCACCACGAAGGAGTGGCTTAAGCTGCCAGAGGCCAAACAGAAGCAACCGCAGCAGCAGCAGCAGCAGCAGCAGGTGGCGGCCAGCGCTGAGGTCAAGGAGAAGCTCGCTGCAGAGTTGACAGGCCTTCAGACAGGGACACCTCCAAAGGGGGACAAGGGAGCCGATGCACAGGCCCAGTCAGAGGACAGCGATGCTGAGACTGAGTACAACTCCAACTTCAACCAGCAGGCTGAGTATGAGGAGGATGAGAAGGACTGCCCTGCTGATGATGGGCTGGAAGATAGTCATGATGTTGGCATCAGTCACGCACCAGGTCTCCAGGCCAGGGCCGCAGTCGCCCTGGGCAGCACTCAGAAAATGCAGAGCTTCCAGGTCAAGACGCCGGAGGAGTTCGACAAGGCCGCTCAGGTGCCCAGAGCCGTTCCTCCCAACGTCCTCAGCAGGAAATTTCACCTGCTGGCGTCCAACCTTCGCAGTTCCGTGCGCACTTGCTCGCAGATTGCGGACATCTTGATATCCCAGCACGCCATCGACCTCCCGAAGGACATCGAGAACCTCCTGGCGCTGGAGGAGCTCATGGGCAACGAGCCGAATAATGCGACAGAACAAACCACCGAGGTCAACGAGCATGAACTTGAGGACGCGCACGCCACAGTGGTGCAGGGTGTAAGAGAGGGAGCAGATAGTGCAGAACACCGCACGATCGAGGAGGTGCCGCTGGACGAGATGCCCAACGGCGTGGTCGACAGTTCCGCCGCCCGGTGTGCAGCCGCTGCCTGTGTGAACGACCTGGGGGTGGTCGACTTCAGCGACCATGGACATGTACGAGCTGGCACCATCAAGACCCACGCCTACGACGTGCTGAGGGCGAAGATGAAGCAGCACCTGACCGACGAGCAGGTGTTGCTGATGACTCAGGTGCAGCCCATCTGCAAGTTGCAGAATGCCACCCTGCATGAGGGTCTGGCGTTGGTGTCGTCTGGTGGTGAGCTTATGCTGTATCGGGCAATCCTCATGGACACCGGTGCCAACTGCAACATCATCTCCATCGCGGTCGTGAGGCGGCTGGGCCTCACGGTGTACGAGGCCAGCACCGACGCCAAGGTCACCAGGTGTGACAACAGCCCTACGAAGTTCACGCATTACTGCTATGTGGACGTCATATTGGCTGCTGGCACACCACACATGACGCTTCACCGGTTATACGCCTTCGTGACCTTCGAGCCCGAGAACTCTTGGGATCTGCTGATAGGCACCGGGCCGCTGAAGAACTCCTTGATGATCGACATCAAGCTTGGAAGTTGCGTGGCCGTGTCACATGCGCCAACGATTTTGGGCATGGATGCTCAGGTGGTGCTTCCCAGTGTCGCAATCGGTTTCGGTTGAAACCGAAATACCGACGACGGTTTTAATCCTGCTCGATGATCCGTCATCAACTGTCCCCGACAGGACCCTGGGTGCTTTCGATCCGGACGGCACCGATCTCAACGGGGGGTTGAGAAATTTTGATCCGTCTCATCCCGATCCCGATGAGATTTTCCCGAAATTGAACCGCATTATCCCGATCCCGATGGTGTGTTTACCATCAATGAACCGTGCTCGCATTCTCGATACTGTAATGTATGCCGAAGAGTGCACCGATGAGAATTATGAGAGCGAAAAATGTAGAAAAAATAGTAGGAATTATATAATTCGGAGCCGTTGAAAAACGAAAAGGTTAAAACTTAAAATTAAAAATTAATTAACTCACGACCGAAATCCGCACCTGCTACTTTTTTCTAGAAATTATTTCAAACACCTCATTTTGGAATTAAAATCGATAAAAGGTCCAAAGTAGATGCCGATACTCGTTTCATCAAGGCCGTTGCTTCTGTGGAGGTGCTTGAACAACCTGACAATGGAGACGGTACTGACGAGGATGACCATCAAAGGGCACGAACCGCAGTTTACAAGTATGTCCACAAGTGTAGTCACATGTCTGTTATTTTATTCGACTGCCGGCGTGTTTCCTTTCGTTCAAATATATGTTGCCTGATTATCTTCGCTTGCATGCGTGTACGTCGTGGTCTCCGAGGTCATCGAGCAGCTCTACGAGTGCACTGCGCGTGCTTTCGTGCAGATGTGGGTTGCATGAATGCAACCTCGTCGAATGTTGAGTGCACGTTTAGTAGTGCCGGTAGCCTGCTTGCAGATTTTCATGCCCACAATAATCTATGCAGTGATCTGTTAGAGGCATACATGACCATTAGATGCAATTGGAAGCTTCCCTTGTTGCGTTCCTCAACTGAACAGATCTTAGAGAGGTACCAAAAGAAATATGGTGCCACTGCTCCAGAAGACAGCGGCGAGAGGAGTCTGACTCTGATAGCGTGTGAGTGAACACGTTCGTATGACGTTAACTTATGTGCAGGACAATCTTAATTAATATTTGCAGCTTGCATGCATAACATTAATTCTGCCTAATTTTAGACATTATATATTTCGGTTTGTGTGACTAGTATGATGGCATATTGTAACACAGTATATTCACACGACATTCACGGTATATTTAGACTTTGAACCGTGTAGAACCGATATTGTCGGTACATTTAGACTTTAGAACCGCGTAGAACCGATATTCCCGGTATATTGCAGCACGTTGATCCGTAAGCAACCGATACCGATAGGACATCATCCAGCATTAAACCGTCCGGGACCGATACCGTCAAGTAGATGGCACCATTTAAACCGTGGCAAACCGGTACTGTTGGTAGGATATGCTAATTTGGTCCCATCGAGATCGGTTTGCAACCGATTGCGACACTGGTGCTTCCGTTGGTTGACATGACGCCACCCAGGCGTCCCCACCTGCCCAGGCGGGTGGACCCAGTGGTGTGTCTGAAGTCGGAGATCTTTGGGCAGGGAATGGAGTGTGAGTGGCTAAAGCACCCACCTCTGAGCACAAGGGAGGAGAGATTTGCTGCTTCTGGGATTCAGCCTGAGCACATCCATGACAATGACGAGTCACCATTGGGGTCACCAGCGCCTTCGCCAAGACCTCCTACTGAGCCCCCACGACCCCGAGTCATCACGCGAGCGGAGCTCGAGGAGAGGTGTCGCCATCGGACGTGTCCCCTTGAAGGTGGCCGAAGGAGTGACCTGGCGTCACTGGCGCCCGCCGTACAGGCAGCATCGGAGCGCATGCTCGAACAATTCTACGAAGAGCCGAACCCCTGGAAGGGTGGACACGCGAGGTGGGTCACTGAGGACCAGGTTGCTGGGGATCGTCCGTCTCTGGATGCCCCTCTCGACTACAACTGGGCGGATCAGAGACTGTATTTGGACCGGCACCATGTCGCGCGTCTCTGCCGCATCCTTCAGGACCCAGCCCAGGACATGCCGGCCAGACCTTCCCAAGATCATGTCTGCGTGGAATTCGTCCGCTGTCTCGAGCAGAAGTGGGTGACGGTGGACCAGCTGATGCCCCCTAACTGGCTGCACGTGGACCAGAAGCTGGATCACGACGAGGAAAAAGACCGCTGGGTGCTCGATGGCAGCTATATGACGCACGTGCCGTCCTCTGCCAGCAAGCAGGATGTCGTCAAGCCTAGGGAGAGAGGCAGATCGCGCGACGACCTCAACCCGATCCAGAGACTGCAGGACACGCTCCAGGCGTTGTTCAAGTACCCCAGTGGTGAGGTCACTGGCACCCTTATGTGGGACCTGAAGGAGCGCGTCCTCTGTGTCCAACCGAGCACAGCCACGCAGTACCTCGAATTGATGCGCTGCACGTTGGATCATGCGCTCGTGTACAATAGTGAGGATTTGCTGGACGAGCTCCAACTCCCTCACTGGTATGAGAGCACTGGTGTCTGGACATACCAGCTGCTCAGGTACCTCTGCCCAGTGGACATGGAATCCCTCTCGGATGGCATACTCCGGCGATATAATCGACATGGCAGCAAGGGGCCACCTCTAGAGCTCGTCTCGCTGGGTTCGAACACCAAGTACTACCCAGTGGGGGATGGTCTTGGGGGGCCTGGCAGGGTGTTCTCCGAGAATGCCGCTGCCCAGGAGTACGTGCGCCTGGGGGAGATGAGGAAGATGCTCAAGTCAGTCAACACCAGGCAGCAGGGCTACGATGCGCTCGATGCAGATGCAGTGCGCAGGCCACCACCGCCCAACGACATGGTCAACACAAGGCTCACGAAGCGAGCCCCTACGCAGCCACCCGCTCCTGCCGCAGGCGCAGGACCATCTCAGTCTGCCGCAGGACCATCTCAGGCTGCCGCTGGACCATCTCAGGCTGCCGCTGGACCGTCTCGGGCCAGGTCCATCAGCCGCTCGCCGCCGCGCTTGTCACACATCGCACATCGCCCCACGCCGTCGCCAGCATCCAGCGACGTTGGGCCCGTGGACAATTCTCGTGAGTTGTCACCTCGATTCGTTTGCGCCACCGCGGCTTGGCCGTCAGATCCTGCTGATAGCCCTTCTCGAGGGAGGTCGCCCCCTGCATCGCCTGCGATGACCAACGTTGGCTCATGGGCGGAGTCGATCCGTGTCCCACGTGATGCCCGATCACTTTCCCCGGGAGGCCCGCCTCCTACGCCTCCGAGTCCACCACGGGCGCATCATCTGTCTCAGTCCCCTGCGAGGGCGCCTCCATCTCCATCGGGGTCAGATTGGGATGCCGTGCGAATGGCCACCTCATCCGACAGTTCAGTGGGCAGATTTCTGTCCGTGGAGGAGGTGAGAGCCTTGAAGGATCGCCGCAACCTTACCGTCTTTATGGTGAGGTTTGGCGTGACATTCGTTGACCGTTTCAGGGGCCAACGAGTCGTGTATGAGCTTGGCGTGTGCAACCGGGAGCGAGGTCTCAGGCTGCGGAAGTATCCGGGTATCACCAGCAAGGTCGCCAAGAAGCATGACAAAACCATCGCTTGCGGAGACCGGGGCTGGCGCCTCCCTCTTGGGGGACAGACAACGTCTTCCAACCTGCTGGAGGCTATCATGTCGGCCTATGCTGATCTGTCGCACCATAGCTCAGGGCACAGGCGCGCAGGGGGTCATGCGAGGAACATTGAGTTCTCGCTGTGCACCTACGTGGAGCTTGGGTCAGCACACGTGCTGCGCTGCATGGCGCACCCGAATGCCACACCAGTGTACTACATCTTCATGGAGGACCAGCTATGTCGTACTTGGCGCGCTGAGTTCACAAACGAGTACTTCATGCGAGACGACCGAAAGTTCACATGCTTGCAGTGGGGGACCAGGGAGGTGGCCGCGCCATGGTTGCTGCCAGCCCTGGGGGCCTTGGAGGCGCGTCGTCTTCCGCCGCCGCCGCCCGCCCATCAGGCTCGAGTGGCCGAAAGGCCCGAACACATGGATACGGCCTGGCGAAGGAATGTGTACGAGGTTCGCGACCCCCCTGCGCGTCATCAGTGCCGGCCTTCTGTCCGAACGTCTGAGCATCAACCGAGCGCGGGCGGTGCTGCGCGCTCGTCTGCTCCTTCCGTTGACCGCCATGGGACTGCTACCCATGTCGTCCATGCGTCAAGGGCGTCCAGGATGCCGGCCAATCATGACTCACGGCGTCTTCCTTCTCCGACTGTTTCGGTATGCAGCGAGGTGACGGAGGCGTTTGAGCGCCACACAGACGAACAACGTGAGGCGCAAAGACAGCAAGCGCATTTTCATCAGGGCTCCCCGGGCACAGCGGGCGGGTGGCCCTGATGCACAACCAACGCTGTGGCCGTGGGCTGCCTGCACAGGCAGTCCACTTGAGGCCAGGTGTCCTGCGGGCGTGTATCTCGTTTGCGGGCAGTGCAGTGGTTTGGTGGTGGCTGGGACGAGGTCCCGTGCCCATGGTCGCCGTTTGGGCGATGTGGGAGGCAATGGCGTGGCACTTGACATGGTGCCCTTTTCAAGTTTGGTGGAGGCGCTGCGTGGCCTCGTTTTTGGACCAGCTGCCAGTATGGTGGTCGTCTGCTCAACGTTATCCCCGTCGTGCATATTACGACATTTGGGTCTTATGGGCTCTCGCCTGCATTTGGTACGTTGGGTTGCTTATCGTGCGCACCACGGGCATCTAGGTGAAGGACCAGTATGACTGCAGTGCAGCCGTTCCCAGCAAGCACCTAGCATGTGAAGTGTGCAGGAAGACTGATGGGGAAGCAGAGATGTTGTTGTGCGACGCATGCAACAGGGGGTACCACTTGTGGTGTCTGACCCCAGCACTGGACGGAGTACCAGAAGGCGAGTGGCTATGTCCCAGGTGCTCAGGCACGGGGATGCAAGCTGCCAACGCTGAGGTGCAGACCCAGGAAGACGAGAGCTCTGGTGTCCTGGAGGACAGACTGGGCATGAAGGAGCAGCAATTGAACGAGAAGCTGTCCGCAGAAATGCGCCTGCTGCCAGCAGACGTGGGTCCCCGTCGTGTGGTGAAGGGAGACAAATTTCAGCCATGGCATGCCATCTTATCAAGGGAGATGCTATTGGAAGAGAAGGACATGTTCTGTGGCATGCCAGATCAGATTGATTGGGGCAGACAGGACAAGCTCTCTGAGGCCGTGCAGATCTTCATGCCAGGGCACTGGAATGAGGGGCATCGCACGGTGCTGAGCAAGAAATATCGGGAACAGAAGGCAAGGGCAAGGCAGCTGAGGGATGCACCTCTTGTGCCTGCGTTGGCTGAAGAAGAAGTTGAAAGGCGAGGAGAATTGAGACACATGACCAAGGCTCAGGTGAGAGAAGCTAGCGCACTGCAGTGGGGGCTTGAGCTGGTCATCACAGTGCCCTCCGAGGTGAGGCGTTTGGCGACAGAGGTGGACTGGAAGTCCGTCGATGGCGTGTGGGACCCATGGGCAGGTACTGGGGTCATCAGTGAGGTGATGGTGGAGCAATGGCCGCAGTTGAGATTTATGAATAATGACTGGAACTCTCAGTTGGGTTGGTCTGAGGCGCATGACGCACTTCAGCCAGGTAACTAACTATCGCATATGGAAGGAGAAGTATGGTGTCTGTGACGCAGTGGTGACTTCACCTTGGTTTGCAGCGCTGGATATCGCGTTTCCATTGGCAGTGATGGCCAGTCGTGTGGTGGCATGTGTCCATGTTCCATCTTACTACTTGACAGACATGACCGAGAGCAGGGCTGCGTACTTCAGACGATTGAGTCAGACGGGACGCTTGCATGTGATTGGGCATCTGGAACATGGACCTATTGGCCGCAGGTGTATGTGGGTCTTGGTGTTCAAGAATCCGCTGGTCAGAGCCAGGATGTTACAGGGTGGAGAAGGTGAAGGCATTGGTATGTTCACTTTCAGTTTGGGTAAGTTCATGGCGGATGGTGATACGACCCAGTATGCTGAACAAGCCCATATTTGAGTCTGTGCTACTGCACGCAGCAGCTACAGATGGGGGATGTTGGAAATCTGGGCTTGCATGAAAGAGCTTAGCGTTCGATCTCAGAATATCAGAATTTTAAAAATTTTGTAGCTCTACGATCTTGTGCTGTGTTGAGAATTGCTTGAACAATTACCGGCACCAGTGAATGTTAATGACGAACTTATGACCAGCCGCGAGTGTTAAGGTTGCTCGATTCCGAGAATATTCGTACCATCATACACACGCGTTTGCGACAGCTGTAACAAACGCCGGCTTCTCATGGTACCGCGCCGGGTTTGTTCAGCTGGTGACACGCGTGACAGAGGTGACAGCATGACAGGCTTTGCTAAGATGACCATCTGAGAGATGCAGACCTGCCCGAGAAGATATGGTCACTATCGGATGACCAGGGAATGATAAGATGAAGATGGCAGTGACTCCTTTGCCACTGACGTTTCAATCAGAATGTGGTAAACGGTAACATTGTTAGAGCTGGCATGGAATAATGACTTTCCATTGGCCAGATGAAGATTTGAGGGCTAGAACCCGTTACAGTTTTGGGAAATGTGACAGAGCATTGAGATATAAGTAAGCTCTGACCGTAGGTCAGGCTAGTGGACTCATTATTGTTTTGCTTCGCAAGTACTAGGTGGCTGTTCGCGTGCCGGTGCTAGAGTGCTAAGACAGTTCTGCTCACAGCTTTTGTACACAATAATTCGTATTTTGTGGTTATTATATCAATTTTGACGGATATGTTTTACTGCTGTTTTCATACTTTTTCATGTTGGAAATCTGGGCTTGCATGAAAGAGCTTAGCGTTCGATCTCAGAATATCAGAATTTTAAAAATTTTGTAGCTCTACGATCTTGTGCTGTGTTGAGAATTGCTTGAACAGTTACCGGCACCAGTGAATGTTAATGACGAACTTATGACCAGCCGCGAGTGTTAAGGTTGCTCGATTCCGAGAATATTCGTACCATCATACACAGTCACGCGTTTGCGACAGTTATCTCGTGGCTGTATTATCCTGTACCTGCTTTGCTAGGCAGTCACACCCACGGGTGGTGTGCTGGACTTCGGGTTTAGGCTTAGTTATTATGGGCTCTGACTAGCCCCTAGCCTGACCCTGCTTCCGTTTCGTGTCCGTGACATCCTAGCACTGTACTGTACAGTAGTACAGTCATTGTTTCACTGTCTGGGTTTCCGAGAGCATAAAGCCTCGGCCAGACACTAGTTATGTGATTATCAGTTTGATTCTCAGCGAGCTTAGCCGGACAGTGGATCTGTCTTCCTCGCACTTTCCCTTTGCTCCGATTCTGATTGGCATTTGGATTCTGATTGCCATTCTGATTCTGATTCCAGTTCCTATTGGATCTGTCATATGGCTTTCTGCCACGCCCCTTGTCCTTCTCCTTTCTGACTGGGCCTCCTGATGACTGCTCCTTCTGCCCCCGATAGTGTAGGGTCTCTGACTGCTTCGAATGAACAACGTAATTCAAGTCGAGCAGTATCTGTGTGGTTTGTGACCACGACAGATTATTCCTTTCATTCTCTGTTAGGAATCTCAGGTGGAACTGTTTGCGGAGATCAGGATCCATGTTGTTGACAAATCTGTCCTTTATTTATCAACACATCGTCCAGATCAACTGCTGCTAGTGCAGCCAGTGACGTGAACGTGCGTAAATAATCTGAGAAAGTCTGGTTCCCTTGATGCAGCGCCATTAAATGTTTCTTAGCCACTGACCTTTTATGGGGATTGCCAAACTGACTGAGGAAAATCCTTCTGACCTTCTCATATGTGGCATCTGGTTGTTTTGCCACGACCTGGAAATAATGTCGGTCGTTGTTTTGTATGAGTGTCAGGAATACTGTGATCAGGTCCTTGTCTGGAACTCCTGGATACGTGAATTGAAAGTATCTATCCACGGTTTTCAACCAAATCTTTGCGTCCTGTCATGCTTTAAATTCCCTAGGTGGTGTCATTTTCACCTTTGGAACCAAAGTGGACGGAGCCGGTACTGGCATTGGATCGTCATCAGGGTCTGTGAAAACTATCGGAGCATTATCTGCTGTATACTCCTCGTCTGGTTCTTGTGGTTCATTCTCAGGATCTCTATACCTGCTCATGTCGGGCCTCATGCGACTGATATTGTCGAAGTACCCTATCTGGTCGAATCTGGTCTGAGTATTATCATAACCAGCGAGCCACTTGGGGATCTTGAACCGACTGTATGCATCGTAGGAACCTAAGATGTCAAAGAACCATGTTGACGGATCTGCATTGATGGCTGGGATATCTGATTCTTCTGCCATCTAAAAAACAAAACACAACACCAAAAATACCTTCAGCTGAGTGAGTGTGTGTGTTGGTATATATATAGTATATATATCTATGTTATATACATATAGTATATCTGTATGTTATATACATGTAGCATATCTGTACATTATAATGAGGTGATGTATGTATATATATCCACCTTCTTCCCCCCTCAAGGAAGTGTGAATACATAGGCAGTTGTCAGTTGCCTTTTACCTCATGTGTCAGGGTCATGACCGATGACATATGTGTCATACGTGTCATACATGTCATACCTGTCAGACATGTCATACCATGTCATGTCATGTCGGTCGTGTCATATATTATTATGACAGTCGGTCGTGTCATATATTATTATGACAGTCGTCAGTACGGTCGACCATGACTGTACAGGTCGCCAGATGATAATGTCACATCATCTGTCATTATTCAAGGAAAGACTTGAATGACCCTGTCATCGAGAGTTCGTACGTCGAACTCGAAGATGACAAAGCAAGATACATCTTGAAGTAACAAACAAGAACCATCTTTGCTTTAAGCATGTGCGGAACACGCATGCACAGTATGAACGAACTATTCGTTATCACAATACTGGGCGTTCAACCTACGTCTCGGGTTCACAACCCAATGGCGGTACTATCTATGATGATAGGAGACGTATGGTATAAGATGAGGAAGCGTTGGGCTTCAAGCAGATCTTCACTCAGAGACTGCACTCATCACCCGCTATATCTTACACTCGCGTTGCTGTCCAACAACGCAGTGTTAACTTGTATATTGTATAAGATATTCACGGCCTGTTTATCTCGCCGTATCATATGGTATTCTCCTAAAACTCGTCAAGGCACGATAAGAGAACTCAAGTGAGTGCAGCGTCAGACATAGTATATATCATATTGTTCGCAGGATTGCAGGCGCGCGCATAAAGGCGACAGCGCTTATATTGAATATCTGCACAGCGAATAGTGATATCTGCACGCTCGAATATTGTCAGCACACGGATTTCGCGAGGATTTTTCATCGCGAACATATTCGCAGCTAACAGCATCCGCAAAGAAATCGTCTTGATTCCATAAGCGACAAGGTGTGCGCACAGTGTACGGAACGCATACAAATGATGTCAAAATTCGCAGGATTGTCACTGTATGCGAGATGCAGATGCGCGAACGAAAAATGATCGTCGGTACATATGATTTACATCAACTGCGACTGGACGCACGAAATTTCGTTTAACAGCGCGCTCGCATTCGTTCATGCGACGTACATCAGCAGCGATGATATACTTTGTGAAATGATTGGCAACATCGATTTTCGCAAATGCTCGTATGATGATTTTAGCTCGTCAGCGCGATGTGCACTGATGTGATGCTCGTATGCGCGATGTGCACGTCAGCGCGATGTCATGATTTCATCTGATGCAATGGACGCACGTTTTTAGGGCGCATGATTCCTAACGCGTCTTTATGCAGCGAGACATACAAATGTGTACGCGCGTCAATATCCTCTGCAGAATGATTGTATACTTGCAGGGATACTGCTGTGGACGCATGATCACCATACTGCTGTGGACGCATGATCACCATACTGCTGTGGACGCATGATCACTATACTGCTGTGAATGTATGATCACCATACTGCAGCAATTCACACTATGTCCTGATGACTGCATAGATATTTCTAATCATCAGCATTTCATACTTATCTGAAGTATAGTGTGCAAAATGTTTATTTGAGCATACACTAACTTACAGCACATATTACTTGCAGCATCTGAGTATATGTATATCCTATACTGAATGACTGCCACACTGTAAGTTGTGCATGCATAACAGATGTTCTATATGATCCAACTTGATCACGGTAACAGTTGGAATATATGTGCACAAAAGCATTCATTTGCAGTGCATGCTAACTATATTAGAACCCATACAGTATAAGGTGCCTGTTCAGTAATCTTAACACAGTAATTAGCTCAATATGACCCGGTGGAGTCGAGATACTCCTCGGACCACATATTGTTCTACTGTGGATTACTGAAAGGATGCTCACCGGAGCTGTATGTGAAATAGATCCTGCAACTCATTTTATAAATGAGATTATCATGGAATTACAATAACTTCTAAACTTAATATATCATGCTAGATGTATTCAGTGCATGGTATGCTGATAATCCTGCATGATGAACTGTCTGGAAACATTGTAATGTCCAGAAATTATCTTACTGCAAAGTGTGTAAAAGTGAGCACACACACACACACACACACACACTGACAAAAAAGTGCTAATCAATAAGCACTATACATGCACACACACTGCATTGTATGTATTGATATTCACTGATTCAAAGTGAATTGATTAACTTAAATATCTATCATGTATATGATAATGTAGATACCACTTTACAAACACATGTGCGTGTAAAGTGTCAGCGATTGTGATAGATATGGGAACAGATAAACCAACATGCTGTAGGGCTGGATGGAGTTATCTCCAGACCCGAAGGCAAGATACTGCACCCATGCAACAGCTGGTAACTGTTGGGTGCAGTCCACTCGTCATTCCACATATCATCGCTGGAGCAACATCAACAACTACATTGCATAATGACAATTGATTCAGATTTGATCAGTTCAAATGCATGTAACTCTCAGATCAGTATCTACATGACATCTGATAATAGTTGTTGAGGACAGCACACACATACAAATGTGTTGTGTCAAATTGCTGTGATTATATCAAGCAATGTCCAGATATGTTCTAAATAAGAAATATCATTTTGATAAATCTTAGAGCACAGACCTATGCTCAGAACATATCATAGATTGACAAATATCACTAAAGTGGATGTTCCTAAGTGAATGTTCCCACTTAAGTTGATAACTCTAAATATCATCAGAAAGTACATTTGCTGCCATGGGTTTAAATCAGTAAAACCCAGAAATATATCAACCTCAGATGTTGATATACAGCATAATTTACTTATTTGCCATGAAATTTGTCATGTGCAAAAGTAAAGTTTATTGCAGTGATTCTGTACTTTACATTCCACATACACAGAGATATGTACATATATCAACATATATATATATGTTGAAAAACGGCCAAAATCGGTAAAATTCTTTGGCGATAAATTTGAAATTTGAAAATTGGACCTTATTTTATTTGATAATATGATTTTATACCTATTAAGGTATGAGAAAATCATAATGACACATGTCATATCTCGTGTAACACCCTATGTATTAGGTGTGGAATATGTAGGGGTGTACTGTGGGAGGACTGCTCCTCACAAGGCACTGTAACTACTGATGGGAGTCTTATATGGACTGCATGTAATGACTAACTGCCTAGGTACTGCTAGATCAGCTCTTTAGACATAGGACTGCTATGTCTAGACTTACTACATATATTTGCATGTAAGAATTAGGTATTATATTTGACTTTTGCCATGCGGCTGTTTTTACTCTAGAAATCTCAACTGATTCTTTGGCCTTGGCCATTACTTATTCACTCAGCTCTCTGAGGTAATCCTAGTCAGCATGGCCAAGTCTCATCAACCTATCATATGCTTGTACTACATTATCATGCAGTATGATGTGCCAGTATTCTACATGTCACATTATTACACAGTACATTGGTACTGTGTACTCCCATATAAGGGGGGTCTCTTCCTCAACAGGGGTCTCGGGCGCTAATGCTGTAAGGCGCGTATGACACTTCTGGCATGTATGACATTGCTGAGTCATCCGCGCATGACACCGTGCGTTGTCCTAGCACAACTCCCCCCCCCTTCAGGTGGGAAGCGTCCTCGCTTGTGCTTAGATGCACAGTCGTTAGGCTGATTCGGAGCCCATGGTGTCCCACTCGCTGTCGTCGGACATCACTGGTGGCGGCGTAGGGCTGTACTCCGGCATCAAGGTCACCGGCTCCTCGTCAGCTTCTTCCGGATTAGCGCAGACTCTTTCATCGTTGAGATCTGTCTCATTTTCATCTCTCCAAAGCAGCTCCGCTAGGTATTCACACACCGCTGCGATTGCCCCCACGGGTCGTTCCACCGGTAGAGAGCTGAATAATTGTTTAAGCAAGGCTGCGGGGATGCCATACACGTGCCATCCAGCTCCCATGCCTGGTCTAGGGTCGCCCGACTCTCTGCTGGCGGAGCCGCTCTGCGCCATCTTCTCGTGCCGCCCATAACGGCGCGTTTGAAGTCGCAGGGGTTTTCGGGGTCGCAAGACTTCAGGGTGGTGATAGGCGCGTTGGTCCAGAAGTGGGTGGGTTTCTTGTAGGGCATACCATACTTACAATACGTAGCCAGATGCGGAGGTGGCAACCCTTGCATGCATCGGCGAGTGTGTAACCCATGAGGAGCTCGGCCACGCGGGTTCTCGATGAAGTAGAAGCTCGGCTGGAGGTACTTGATGATCTCCAGCGTTCTCCGCACTTGCCTGTCAGCACCACGCAAGTTTCGTATCCCTACCGTTTTGGCTTGGCTATACTCCGTGCATGGAGGGCTCGCCCAAATGACGTCACAGTGCTTGGGCGAGAACTGCCGATAGTCCCAGTGCAGGATGTTTTCGCAGTGAGTGGGCTTCCATCGGTTCTGGATGTCCACCGAGACTACCTCACACCCAGGAAACTGCTTGCTGAACTGTCGTTCAACGGAGCCTGTGCCACAAAACAACACCAAGATCCGTATTGGGCGTCGAGACGGTTGTAGGCGTGCCGCTCCTCGACCAGGTCCTTGGGATGGCATGAAACTAGTGGACGACACCGTCGCGAATGTGCCCACCTCGTCGTCGGCTCGTTCTTCCGGGATCCACGCCATTCCGTCCGCCTGTAACTCTTCAGGATCCGTCAACCATATCGCTCCTGCGGACTCCTCGCGTTTGCGAGTGACTCTGCTCTTTTCACGTTCTTGCCTCTTGGCCTCGACCTTCTCGAACTCCTGAAGAGCGCGGTTAGGTATCCCTTTTCGGCCAACTCCATCGAACTCGAGGTCCTCGCGAGTTTTCCATTCATTCTCGGAGCGCGGCATACCTACCCATTTGACCATGTACTCCGTCCATGTCCGCCCGCTACGTCTCCTCGTGCGTGACCTCTCAATGCACTCCACCGCCATCTCCTTACGACCGCTCACGTCCACAGGGGGAGGCGGAATCTCCGCACTCCTGTCCGCGAACTTGTCCTGGCCCGACTCCACTGGGGTGAGTCTATCCACGGTGAAGACGTCGTGCACCTTCCACTGTGGTGGTAGCTTCAGGCGGTAAGCCGCGGGGGCCCCTCGGTCCTCGGGGGCGAGCTCCATCTGCCGATCGCTGTGGAAGGCCTCCAGCACCTCCATCGGGCCCAAGCGCTTCTTCAGCAACTTCTTGTGTAGGCCCCGATCCCCGGGCTGGGTGAGATGCGTGGCGTCCACCCACACCATGTCACCTATTGCGTACCGGCGAGCGCGATGGCGAGCATCATACTGGGCCACTTGCTGCTGCTGAGCCACCAGCAACCTATCGCGAGCAGTCTGCAACTGCTGAACAAACTGCCGGGCGGTCTCGTGGGCCGTGCCTTTCTTCACGACGTCCCCTCTCCCCCCCTTGGCGCGGCCCCTACGAGAGGCCAACGCAGCTTCTACGAAGAAGTCGAGCTGCGACGCTGGGGCATGCCCATAGCAAAGCTCGAAGGGTGTGAATCCAGTAACCGCGGACCTGGAGTCGTTAATGGCGTACTCCACCGGGGTGCACCACAAATCCCAGTCTGTCTGGTTTGCGTCAACGTAGGCGCGCAACATGCGCTCCACCGTGTGGTTTGTGTGCTCCGCTTGGCCGTCCCCTTGTGGATGGTACGGCGTAGTGGAGGCCACCTGCACCCCCATAAGGCGATGCAACTCCATATGAAAGGCGTCACGGAAGCGAGAGTCCCTGTCACAAACGATCTTCATAGGAACACCGTGCAGTCGCCAAACATGGTCGAAGTACATTCGTGCCACTTACTTGCTCAGCGGAACTGTCAGAGTACAGCATGGGGACCACGTGCACCATCTTGGATAACTTGTCCGTGAACGTGGCGAAGGCGTCGTAGCCCCGCTCCGTGCGCGGCAGACCTGTGACGAAGTCAATGCTCACCACCTGCCACAGCCTGACCGGGACCTGGAGGGGGTTCAGCTGGCCATCCGGATAGCTGTTCCTCGGGCGGGTCTGCTGGCATATCAAGCACGAGCGGGTCCAGTCGGTGACGTCTTTGTTCATGCGGGGCCACCAGAACCGCCGCACTATCCGAGCAAGAGTCTTATCTCGCCCGGTGTGTCCCGCCGCGGGAGACTCGTGCGCTTCACGCATGACTATCTCCCGAAGGGGAGAGTCGGACGACAACACCAGCTGGTAGCGTCCCTTTGCGATGCGCCAGATCATGTCCTCAACCATACGGAAGGTGTCCGTGCGCTGGTGCGGGACGGCCAAAAGCTCTTCCTTTAACATCGTGAGGTAAGGGCTACGTTCGTACTCCGCGCGTAGTGCTTTCACGAACTGGTATGCCTTCAGTGGTCCTTTGGTTGCGCGTGCCTTGGCCGCTGGCCCTGACGTGACCATAGGTTCGCTTGCACCTTGAGCGGCGGGCGCACGGGCACTCTTCGCTCGAGGCCGAGTCCGGCTGGCCGCTGGCGCCCACACCAGCAGCACGGGCCACCGCAGCGCTGGTCGGCCTCCATCTGGTGACTCAAACAAGCATGTAGGGTGACCCTTGGCATCCTTGAGGTCGAACACCTTGACCACGTGCAGGCCGTACTTGGGCTGGATAAGGGTGCGCCAGGACGCGTCATAGTCCGGCAATAGGAACATCGCCGACGTGTTCTCTGGGTCGGCGCGCCACTCAGCCATAAAGTGGCGTAGGATCCTCTCAATGAGGTTGCTATCCTTGGTGTAGGGGGGGTTGCACCAGACGTGCTTTCCCCGACATTGTTGCTTGAGGCACTCCGTCCAATAGGTGTCCACCTGGCGGTTGACGCCCATGGAGTCACAACACGCGTCCACGTCGAACGGGCCGTACTGCGCTGAGATCTCTTCGAACTTCTCCTTTACCAGTTTCCAGTCCTGCCGGTCTACCACGTTGTCGTAGTGGGAGCTTGACGCGGGAGGGGAACTTTGTTTGCTGGGAGGGGAAGGACTAAGGGGAGTTGAGGGGGCTGGAGAGGGGGCTTGCTCCGGTTGCGAGCGAGAGCGAGTAGTGACGCCCGCAAGGGTGGCTTCATGCAAGGCGCGCTCCGCGGTGTGCAACGTCTCAGCTGCGTCTTCCCACAGGTCGGGGGTTTCCACCCAGGTGAGCCCATTCAGATGAGTGAGCTCCCCAACGACCAACGGAGGGCTGACCGGAGGTACAGACTCGTCTTCAGAGTCGGAGTAATCAAACGTGGAGTCGAGCACCGAGATGGGGTCTTCAAGGATCTTGACTTTAGCGGGCTCCTCAGACGGCTCTTCGTCGGTGTCGTCCTCGTCGATTGCACCGAATACTGAGGTGGGATCGGCGGGGGTTGAGCTCTCAGCCGGCTCCCTTGGCACACTCTGACGAGGCTCGTCTGTATCCCGGTCGACCACGCCCTTCTCCTTGAGCCCCTCCCTGGCGGATGACTGCTTGTAGTCTGGTCGTCTGGATTGGGCGTCCGGAACTACTAGGCATCGGCCAGGTACGTGCTCCATTTGGTGCACGCCCACTTCCACCAAGTCTTCATACCAGCGTGCCTGGCGTCGACTCAGCTCCCGAGCCGGCGCGAAGAGCCACTGCAAGGGTTTGTGGTCACCCATGAGTTTGAAGTCGGTGAATATAAGGTAATGCCTCCACGTCACTGTGGTGCAGTGGTGGATGGCGCACAGTTCCCGCTCCCCAGCGTGGTAGTTCTGCTCGGCCGAGGAGAATTGCCTGCTCTCGAAGGCCAACGGCTGAAGACCTCGTCCCAGGTCTTGCATCAGCACGCCTCCTAGTGCGACCGCACTCGCGTCGGTCTGCACGCAAAATGGGCGAGACCCATCGGCTGCTGAGCGCTGGTCCGGTAGGGCGAGGATTGGTGCTGAAATCAATGCTGACTTCAATCGTTGGAAGGCTTCTTTCTCCTCCTTGCCCCAAGTCCATGGCACTCCCATCTTCGTGAGGCGAGTGAGAGGGTGGGCAATGTGAGCGAAGGACTGGATGTACCGCCGGTAAAAGCCACACATTCCAAGGAATTGGCGCACGTGGGTGACAGTCTCGAGCTCCGGCCAGTCGCGAACTGAGGCAACTTTGTCGCGTTGGGGGCGACAACCTTCCTTACTGCACACATGGCCAAGGAAGCGTACTGCTCGCATGCACAACTTCAACTTGCTTCGCTTGAGGTATACTTTGTGCTGGCGACAGGCAGCTAATACAGCTCGTACATGGCCGACATGCTGCTCAGGTGTGTCACTGAAAATCATGATGTCGTCCACGAACACTCTGCAGAAGGGTAGGTGTCCGAGGTACTGCGTCATCATTCTTTGCCACGTGCTCGGTGAGTTGCTCAGTCCCATAGGCATGACCAGCCACTCATAAGCTCCGAAGTGGGTGGTCATGGCTGTCTTCTCGATGTCCTCCTGTTCCATGGGAACTTGCCAGAATCCCCACAAGGCGTCTGCAGTGGAGAAGACGGTTGCTCCTTGTAGGTCATCGAGGAGGGTTTGTACGTCAGGAAGAGGGTATGTACTTGTCCTTGACCGTGATCTCATTTATCGACCTGTAGTCGATAACCAAGCGCAACTCCTTAGGGTTGCTCGGCTTCGGCACCATAAGTACCGGACAACCCCAGGGAGACGCCGATGGACGGATGTACCCCTTGGCCAACAGCTCGTCAAGTTGTGCACGAAGTTGCCGAAGCTCCTCTTGCGACAACTTGTAGTTACGCCGATGTAGCGGCTGTCCACTCCAGTCGGATCGCAAGCGAATGTTGTTCTTGTAGTCGCGGCTTTGGACGGAGTCAGGCAGCTCCGTACATATGACGTCCCTAAACTCCTCCTCAAGGTCGCGCAGCTGTTGCCATATCTCCGGGGACACTGTCTCGTCAATCTCGTCCGGTTCCTCCGCTTCCATGGCACGGGGCTTGGGCGGCGGTGACGGTGGTTCCTCGGCCACTGGAGCGGCCTGCTCTTGAGATAAACCTTCAGTATGGGGCTTCTCGTCGCTCCAGCGCACACGCTTGCGTCGCGGCCGACGTTCGCGGAGTAAGCGCCTTCCCTGCTCCAGCGCGGCTGCGGCTTCGGCATGCCAGGTGGGTGGTTTCCCTTGCGCGTGGTCGTCGATTGCCTGGGCACGTACGTGCTCAGGTAATAAAGCAAATGCTCCCAAAGCTTCCCGCTTGCTCTGGAAGAACCCCAGATGTAGGTTGTTGGATGGCGCATTGTCCGCCGGGGGACCAACAGCACCCTCCAGCGCGACCACGTCAAAGTTTTGTGGGCGGGTGGACTCCACTGTTGCGTACACCTTATCCAAGTGGTCCTCGTCACTGGTGCCTGGGCTGGGCCGCACAGATTCCCGGAGGAGTAGAGCGTCCTCGGCTTCGGAGTCAGTGTCTGACGCGGACATCAGCGCAGGCGCGTCCGTCTCACCCAGATCCGCTTGGGAGGAGTCCATGGCGCCCGCGACTTGGGCGTCTTGCTGCTCAGAGCTAGACGTGGCGCGACGCTCGGACGAAGCGTCCTTGGGCTTGGCGTTGGTCTCGGCGTCGGTCTCTTCGTTACAGGCGACCGCCCCGAAGGTGCCGTCGGGTGCTAGGTACACCACGAAGGCACACTCATCCTTAGATTGGAGGGCTCGAAGGTCCTTGCGTACCCTTTTGGGGTCCAACAAGACTCCTTGTACCAGCGCCATGGCCTTATCCTTGGGTCTTGAGGGGTCTGGCGTTCCCGGCGAGCAGCCTGTAATGACCACTCTCTTGCTTCCAGAACCAAACCGGATGGAACCCCATCGGGAGTAATCCAAAGTGACTGGGGAGTGGGAGGCTAGCCAAGGTCCTCCAAGGATAATATCCACGCAAAGATCAATGGGCATCACTCTGAGCTCCAATTGCTTGACGTACAACCCCTTGGTGGTCTCTGCTTGCAGTCGAGGGCGGACGCACGTGTTGACATCGTACGACGCGCCGTCAGCTACTCGCACTCGCATGGGACTTTCCTCTTGAGGTAGAGGCGCGCTCGTCAAAAGCGCGTATTCGCCCTCCAGAGAGCGTTGTACTGCTCCCCCCCCCTGCTGCCTCGCCGCGCCCCGGCTGGCGCCTCCCACTCCGGGACAAAGTACGGGGTGGGCCCCAAAGCTCCAAGCCCATCCAATCCCCGGTGCTCAAACACCCGGGCCGAGCTAGAGAGCCCGGAGGGCCCAGAAGCAGCCTCCGCCACCCCCGAGCGCCGCTGAGGCGGAACATACAGCGAAGAAGCCCGCCGTGAAGAGGACATTGAAAACGTTGCTTAAGCTGGTGGAGAAACGCAGCAATCTGATTCCGAAAAATCTGCCAGCGCTTCCGCCGTACAGGCGTATAGTGTTAAGAGCGAAGACGCAGAAGCCCAACAGCAAATAAACAACTGCCGCTACTAAATCCCAATCAAAGTTTTCCAGCGAACTCGAAGAGGTAAGATGAAAACAAATCGAGCAAAATTGGCCAACGATCGGCCCACGGAAGTCAAAGCAACGTTGCAGCGCGATACCACTCAGGGTTAGTCACTGTTAAGAACGCCAGAGCGCTGCAGAGCCTAAGGGCAAGGAACGCAAGCCGCATCTGCCAATTCAGAGAACATTTTCGAATTCCAAAGCATAAATTTGCGTAATTCCACTCAGTCGCAAAGACACCCGACGAAGAACACGCACGCCAGCGGGATAGCGCTAATTCGAAGTTGCATCACGCCAATTCCGAGCCAAAGAAGAACATTGCGCACACATTCCCTCCCTGACGCCTCCAAGCATCGCTGCCTGCCACGCCCACGGATTTCCCCGACGGCTCGCGTGACTCTCCTGGGCTGGTATCTGCCACTGTACGTATGTTTGAGTGCTACTCTACACCCCAGCAGCGTGCAGGGGGTGCAGGTGCCTCAGGTCTACAACGTAGCCAACCAGCTCTCGAGGAGCTCAACACGGTCGCTATAGCCACCGCTCATAATTTGAGATCATCTCCTCATAGCGAAGCTGTAGTTGACCATTTGCCCTTGGCACCAGAGCATCACGTTGGAAACCTGACCCATGAGAGCAACATATTTACGCCTAGGCGTGAAAGTGCACCTCCAAGTGGCGAGCGCGGTTTGTCAAGCGTGAACGAGTGGAGCGTCAAGCTGGCACGCCAAGCTGTAGCAGTGGATATTCTAGCGGTATGTGCATTGCGTAATTGGTGGAGTACTTGGACAGCACGAGTGCTCAGCGGGCGTGTTTCATCTGCACTTACGACATGGCGCCTACGTGCCCGTCTCGCACGCATGCGTGTTTCCCTTTACAGCATGGCACGAGCGAGCTCACCGCAAGAATCAGGTCCAACGCAAAAAGCAAGATTTTGCTGGACACGCAAGTTCACGATTGGCGTCCCGGCTCTTGAGTGCATGGCGAGAAGAACAACGTCGTGTAAAAGAGATCACTCTCGAAATCACGGTGTGCAACATCGCCCGGTCCGAGTTCTACGTGAGGAAGTGTATGAAAGCGTGGAAGGCTACCGTGGACTTCGCTTCCAAGTGCACCACCTTTGCGGTCCAGCGTGAACAACATGTGAAGCGCGAAGTCCTCCACGAGTGGTCAGCTCTGACGGACACGCCTGACGTGACCCCGAAGCAATGGGCGACCTTGCGTAGACATCTTCGCCGCCTGTGTGGCCAAGAAGACTCCATCGCTGCAATCACATGGGAGGTGCAGCTGAGAACGAAGAGTGGAGAGCAACGCGTGATCCCATCTCGTGGACTCCTTCTGTCGCATGTTACCTCAGCAAGCCACCATTATCATCACCTCCACTCTGCACGACCACTCGCCACGACCATTCCAGCCAACCGGCCTGCAAGGCTGGTGCGGTTGGGAGTGAGCGTCGAGGAGGTGATAAAGACTCTAAGGCGTACAACCACTTTGGGAGCAAGTGTTCAACAGCATGGCGTACAATCTGTACCTAGCCGCAACCCCTATGGCGTCTTGTCGTCTGAAGATGATTCCACGATCGATGAGGAAGACGTTCATTCCGCTGACTCCGCCCCACAACCACCTCGATCAAAAGCTTCATCTGCCCCACGACCCACATAGCGAGAACGTGCTGTACGTGTCCAGGCTTTGACGGAGTTAGCCCACAAGAAAGAGGTGGCGAAGCAGGAGCGGAAGCGGCAGAAGTTGGCCAAGCGCAAGCTCGCCAAGGCTCGACGTCGCAGTGACGAAGGTAAACTGATGTACGACTCCACCTCTACGTCCAGTGAGGAGAAGTCCACACTTTCATCGTGTCAAACATCTTCTACTGAAGCGCTCTCCTCCGACGACTCGCACACCTCTTCATCTAGGAGCTCTCGGCAAAAGGGTGGACGCCAACGGCGGCGCCAAGCTCAAGTCACGCGACACGAGCGGCAACTACGAGAGCTGCAAGAGGAGACCGAACGAGTCGCGTTGGATGCGGCCACTGCGCACCAAGCGCAGCTCACAGCGTTGCGCATGGACATGCACAATGCCGTGGAGGAAGCAACTCGGATGCAGCAGGAGCTCCGCACCAAGGTGTGCCAAGAAGCGCGACAGGCCGCTCTCGAATCTGCTGAGGAGCAGATAGCGCGCATGCAGCATGCCGCGGACGCTGTCTCACATCAGCATGAACAAGCGGTAGCATCGCAGGCGGAGGAAGCTGCACGTCATCATCAACAACTTCGAGAAATGCAGCGCGCCGCGGAAGAGCAACGCCAACAACTTGACCAAGCAGCTCGAGATCAACGACTGCTGGAGCAACAAGTGGCGGAGAGCAAGATGGTGGTGCAGGCCGCACTTGAAGCCGCTGACGGACGAGCGCACTCACGGCCAGGGCAACCACCTAATACCCCCGCGAGCTATGCGACCGTCACAAGTGACGCTCAAGAAGCTGAACACGAGGCTCTGATGGTGCCCCCGTCGGCCACGACTGTTGACGTACGGGGCCACAAAGGCGCGACGTTCGAGGAGGACGCCTCCACGCGTGCATCCTCCCCCACGAGTGTGCATGACCGCCTGGCCAAGGTGGACTGGCGATCCATAAGCGCGCCCGCTGCCGTTGCCATCCGGGCGCGTGTGGAGGAGCGGTTAGCTGGCCACGCGGGCAACCTCGAGGCGGAACGTATGTTCTTCGATGTGGCGAGAAAGTACCGAGACCATAAAAACACCATGAGGGACGCCTCAAATCGGTGTAAGAAGACTGGTACCAGCAAGAAGCGACAACAACAAAGACATCATAGACATATACAAAGGTATGCCCGTTGTGAGGTCACAACTCTTTTAAGAGGGGAGATCTGTCAGGGTCATGACCGATGACATATGTGTCATACATGTCATACGTGTCATACCTGTCAGACATGTCATACCATGTCATGTCATGTCATGTCGGTCGTGTCATATATTATTATGACAGTCGGTCGTGTCATATATTATTATGACAGTCGTCAGTACGGTCGACCATGACTGTACATGTCGTCAGATGATAATGTCACATCATCTGTCATTATTCAAGGAAAGACTTGAATGACCCTGTCATCGAGAGTTCGTACGTCGAACTCGAAGATGACAAAGCAAGATACATCTTGAAGTAACAAACAAGAACCATCTTTGCTTTAAGCATGTGCGGAACACGCATGCACAGTATGAACGAACTATTCGTTATCACAATACTGGTCGTTCAACCTACGTCTCGGGTTCACAACCCAATGGCGGTACTATCTATGATGATAGGAGACGCATGGTATAAGATGAGGAAGCGTTGGGCTTCAAGCAGATCTTCACTCAGAGACTGCACTCATCACCCGCTATATCTTACACTCGCGTTGCTGTCCAACAACGCAGTGTTAACTTGTATATTGTATAATATATTCACGGCCTGTTTACCTTGCCGTATCATCATGATATAGCATGCAGTCCTTATAGGAAGCAGCTGATACAGTTTTAGGGTTGCAGCCCTACAGTCTTTGGGTTGTAGCCCTGCAGTTTTTGGGTTGTTGCCCTACAGTTCTTGGGTTGTTGCCCGAAATGTTGTCATGTCTGTGCTGATTTCAGCATGACATATATGCCAAAACACGAAGTGTTTCCTATTATATAGACCAAGTCGACCGCGGCATGTTGGTCAACAAGGTGCTTCCGCAACGCGACAGCGGCGTCGGCGTTGCTGGAAGCAGCAGGGGGCACCACAGGCGGGGTGCTAGCGGTTGGGGTGTCCCGAACCGCATCTATAAGCCGTATCGAGGCGTCCAAGTCGGAATCCTTCAATAGGCGCTTGCGAGCTCGTGTAGATGCTGCCATACTTCTGAAAGTCAGAGAAAAGATGATGCGCGGTAGCACGTTTGGGTGTTGTGGCGGAAATGGAGTGAAGACGTAACGGCAGAACGTGCGGAGCGGCGAAAAGAGCGTGGGGCACTTGGAAATGTCGGTGTGGTCGAAGGTGTCCGGAGCACCAGCCCAAAATACGTAAACCAGCGGGATCAGTGCATGTAGAATAACGCAAATGAACATTGCCAAAACCGAGCAATAGCAACGCGCGGTGCCCATGACTCGCAGCCGCAAGAGACGTCTACCGCAAAGTCCTCCCCAAATCCTAGTCGCACCCAAACGCGCAAGTGCGCACCACCTCTTCAAGCGGCTGCTTAGCCAATCATGGCCAAGATAGCAAGTGGAATAAAAGCGCGTGGACGGGGCCACGACCTACCGGAATATCCAAGTACACTAGATATCAGAAAGCCTCGTACTCGTGTGGATAAACTGTATAAGATAAATAAACCCTAAGCTATATATACCCGGAACGGTCTCGGACGGTCTCGGAGTCTAGCCTACCTGTGACACCGCGTGTGTCACAGTACGAACCTACAGATCAGTCAGCATTCCAGTGTTGGTCCTAGGGATCTGTCATAGGGGTCTGACCGGGACTCCCAGTCAGGGCTGCCTATACAGATTTCAGCAGCCTTGACCGTAAGCCCGCCTACACCACCGTGCCCGTCGGTGAGTGGAAGGCGGAACCCGTTGGCGCCATGGTGAAGCGCTGGGTGGGTGTCGGGTACCCCTGCATCCTGTGCTTCCGTATGTGGGGTGTGACCGATGCACACCCCGGCACCCGTGGATGCTGCCCTTACATGTGTAAGGAGGCACCCGGACACCGCGCTCCCCGCTGGGAAGCGGCCTCCGCCCCCAGCGTTCGCTGCTGCCCTCGCGACCTTCCAGGCAGCGGATTGCCCTGCCGCCGACCCTCCGGTGATGCCAGCCCCGCAGGCTGACGCCCCGGCGGACGTAGCGGTCATCATGACGTTCGTCGCGCCTACAATCGACCCGTCACCACAGCTCGCCCCGTCATCCACATCCACGGTTGGCGAGCCGGTGGTGCCGTCTGCGGAGCCGCCGCTTGCGCAGCCGGCTCTGCACTTGGCGTGCTCTGACCCCGACGAGGTACCCGAGGACCCCGACGACGATGCCGCCCTTCATGGCTTCACTGAGGAGGACTACGATTGGCCGGCTTTCCGAGAGACTCCGTGGATCCCTTCGATCGTCACCAACGCCGAGACTCAAAAGACCTTAGAGCGGAACTAGCCCGCATAACCTGTTTAATTGTCTCTGAAATGCCTAGGCAGCGCCCCTGTACGGATGTGTTTCTAGCTGGGTAGGAAAAGGCCCCCTCGGCCTGGACATTACATTGCCATTGGGTTAGGGCTTAGGGTTTCCTTGCTCTTGCATGGCCACTCACACCTTCGGGGTGAGGTGGTGTCACGGGGAAGCTGAAATCCCCCCCCCACTGTATGGGGGTCCAGCTTCTCCTAGTATCACCCCTTGATGCGTGTGTCACTGGTCGTGTGCCACCGTCTGACACCGACCTGCTAGAAAGCTCACTGCCGTAACCTTTCTAACAGTTCTGCTATCACCCGGTTTCTCCAGCACTGTTTTTCTGTGTTCCTGCTGCAGTGAAATAGCTATATATCTTCACACAATTATACATCTATTTTCACCTGTTTCATCAGAGATACTGAGGAGTTGAAGGACGTAAGAGAGCATTTGGAGTTTTGGACGCTATCCAAGAGAGAAGCCGGGTTAAAAAGGAAGCTGAGTTGGCTCGCCAAAGAGAGGCAGCTGAAGTTGCGAGGGAGGTGAGGCAGGTGTGCAGCAAGTGTTTCGCGTCACATAAGCGGCTTATACATACGGTGCGTCTTGTGGCCTTTTGTCTTTCTTTCTTCCATCCTCTTCCTCTTTGACAGGGCGAGGTTCTATGGGTGCACAGGACTGCGTGCGCAGCGGAGGTCCCTAATGCGTAGTGTGTTGTTGTAGCGACGGATGGGGTTGTGACTTATGCAAGGCGCATATATATACATGTGCTCTGCATGCCACATCCGGAAGCAAAATACAAAGGTATATTGTGTTTTGCTTCCACCATTGTCTTTTTGCTTGTGATACTGGAAGAATAACTTTAGGTTCGGTGTGAACAACACTGCAAACGAAAAATGTGCCCACGTTGTTGCAAACATGCAAAGCTGCCGGAGGGTGCCCTATGCTCTCTCACACAGTGAAAGTCCGACCTGAGGACACTAGTGATGCTGACGTGCACCGTGAAGCCGAGCAGCGCAACGAGCTGTGTGACTTTCTCGGATTGGATCTCTTCGACTCAGCTATCGACATCACGGTGGAGGACTCTGAGGAACTTCCGTGTGCACCAGCTGCGGAAAGACCTCCCCGTGCACCCGCAGCAGCAGCGTATGTGCATGGCTTGTGGGTTGCAAAAGGCCCAACTGGTAAATGCACTAAAAATTGTTTTTCATGATTGAAAGGCAACCAAATGGGAACTTGGAGATGAGCTTGTATGGGGTTGTTTTGTGTGCAGAGTTGTAGACACATCACTTGTCGCCCTCGTAATGATCTTCAAAAGAGGATGTGTGCTCAATGTTGTATTGCAGTAGGTGGTTGCAAGGGGCTAAAGAGCCATTTCTTGCCGGGCGCAGCCTCGGACCAACAAAGTTTCATTGCTCAGGCGCAGCCGTCCACTGTCACAATACGGACAGTGCCGCCCCAGTGCAGCCTTCTGTCGAAGCTCCGGCGGACTACTTTGCGCACTTCCAAGAATCGGCGCAGTCCCCGACGGCTGCTCCGGCGCAACCCCCAGCATCAACAGTTGTTCCCGAGGCAGTGGATTCCCTCACGGGTTGACAAAACCATGCCTACTTCTCCGGATGTTGTAGCCGGCAAGCATCTTGCTAGTGAATCACCAAATACATTATGCTGAAATCTGTATAGGCAGCCCTGACCGGGAGTCCCGGTGCAGGCCCCTATGACAGATCCCTAGGACCAACACTGAACTGCTGACTGATTTGTAGGTTCGTGCTGTGACACACGCGGTGTCACAGGTAGGCTAGCCTCCGAGACCGTCCGAGACCGTTCCGGGTATATCTAGCTTAGGGTTTATTTATCTTACACAGTTTATCCACATTGAGTACGGGACTATCTGATATCTGGTGTACTAGGATATTCCGGTAGGTTATGGGCCCACCACGCTTCCACTGCGCGAGAGCCACCAGCAGGAGCACGCGGCTCTTCGTTATCCCGCGGGCGTTGACCCGCAGCCGATCTTGGCTCGTGAGCAACGTCTGGTGCGGGATAACCGCGCTCCTGACTGGCGGCCCACCGACGAGACCCGCAAGCTCTCGCTGTACAACCGCCTCGACCCTATCTTCTACGCGGCGGTGAAGGTGCGTTATCCGCTTGCGGGTGACCTCGGCGGGGTCACTCTCCGCTCGCTTCAGGCTCTCGTCGTGGCCATCTTCCAGGCATGGGCACAGTCGGACGATGGGGCGGCAGCACGTGAGAAGCAGGTGCTGGGGACGGACGGTAAGCCCTCCGCTCTGGTCACGTCGTCGGAGTACACGGTGCTCCTCGAGGAGATTGCGGCCTTGAAGGCCTTGGTGCGTGGTGGCCGTGCGGGCGGGGGACAGCAGCCGCAGCCGCAGCATCGGGGGAAGCAGCATCCGAGGGGGTTTCGCGTGGGTGCAGGCAACCCCCCCGCGGTCGGCTTCGACCGCGACAGCATGAAGGCAAAGCCGCTGTGCCACCGCTGCCGCAAGGCCGGTAAAGGTGAGGTGTATCACCCGTACCGCGACTGCCCGCTTGGCGGTCGTCAACACTCGCCAGCCACGGCCGCGGCTTTCTGCATTCCCATTGAGCAGGAGGACGCGGAGGGCCTGCACGCACTGGCGCTCGTGCAGGTCTTCCAGGACGCGGCAGACATCGGACCGGAGGCCTTCTCGCATGCGGCGTTGGCGTATGGTCCGCCCGCGGTGCTCTCCATCCACGGACGGCGTCGGTGGGATCGACGTGGCGGCCTACGGTTTCTCCGTGCCGCCTCCGCCTTCTGGCGGGTCCGGCGACGAGGACATCTTGCGGCGGCTTGATGCCCTCACCTCTGAGGTTCAGGCCGCCCAGGAAAAGGTACATTTCACTCACGCGTCCTTTGTTCCTGGGAGTGAGGTGGAGGAGCATGCGTCGGCTCTGGTGTGTGGCCCTACCGTTGCGGCGGGGATCACATCGGAGGGGCAGGTTCCGGCAGGTGGAGAGGTGGTGCGGCGGCATCGGCGTCCGCCGTGCCGGCCCCTGCTATGCCTGTCTCGCAGGTGGAGGATGTGGAGCCCGCGCTAACTCAATCGGCGCGGGTGACCACCACGGAGGCGACATGCGGCGAGTTCGGAGGCTTCGTGCAGACGGTTAATCACGCCGCCGTCCACCCGTCTGACCTGACAGGCTACAGTAAGCACTCACCTTTAAGGAACCTCGACGTTAAGGAACCAGCCAGCCTTGGGGGGGGGGTACCCAAGTTGATGAGAAAAGCTGGTTGGACTTTTTTTCTTATGGAATCACCCTGCGATAAGAAATATGGTGCTGGCTGACTATCTTAAGGGGCATTTCATAAAGTTCATATATATTAAGAAATCTAGGCTGGAAATTTTACCCAAATGGTGTATGGTAGGCAGATGCTATTTTATCAGATTTTTTAATAAAACTCTCTACTCTGCAAAAATCGACAAGGTTGGCAATTCAGATTCAGAATCGAAATTCAGAGTTCAGATCGAAATTCGGATCGTAACGAAATTCAGACATATTCAGACAAATTCAGATGCCGATACAACTATGCCCGTTGGGCGGGCGCCAACACCCGCCCACCTCTGCTGCAGCGTTCTGTGTTCCCATCGACGAGGAGGACGAGCGAGGAGGGGGTGCACGCGCTCGCTATGTGCGCGTTGTTCCAGCAGGCAGCGGATGATGGAGCGGGTTCCTTCGCACGTGCGGCCGCCGTGTACGGACCGCCCGCGGTGCTTTGTGCGGGAGCGGTAGGCGGCATCGACGTGTCCGCATACGGCTTCACCGTGGAGCAGCAGCCGGCTTCCGAGGGGGATGACATTCTCCGCCGGCTCGACGATCTTGCCGCGGAGGTTCACTCCGCGGCCAACCCGCAGGTACATTACACTCACGCATCTTTCCCGCCTACTGCCGGCATCGGGCAAGAGGCTTCGGCTCTGGTGTGCGGACCCGCCGCAGCGGTGGCCACACCGGAGGAGCAGGTTCCGGCAGGTGGTGCGGCGGCATCGGCATCCGCCGTGCCGGCCCCTGCTATGCCTGTCTCGCAGGGAAAGGATGTGAAGCCCGCGCAACTTCAATCGGCGCGGGTGACCACCACAGCGGACGCGGACGGTGAGTTCGCTGGGTTCGTTCAGACCGTGAACCACGCCGCCATCGGACAGGTTGATCTCACGGGTTACGACACGGACGATTACGAGGACCTCGCCGACGGCAGCTTCGTCGTGAAGCCGCGGGCTTCGACGGTTTCGGCAAATCATTCGTCAACGCCCGCAACCCAAGCACCTCACTCTGGTGGTGCTCTGGGAGATTGGCATGACGGTGCTCCCCGTAGCCACGGCTGCGGAAAGCCTCCGTGGGGCTTCCCCGCCCACGCGGGCTTGTGGGGGATGCCCTTCCTTCTTTCCTTCCTTCTATTGATTTCAGTCATGGGAGTGGGAGCTGCCACCTTCACGGTGGCCAACGAAGCTGACCTTCTGCAGGTGTCAGATGAGGAGGCACCGCTTGTTACGGTGCCGTGTGCTATTCCGCCTCGTCTCCACCGGCGGGTGCAGAGGCGGCAGGGCCTCTATATGGCTCCGGTGCCATGGCATCCCGGGCCGCCGCCGCCTGCCATGTTATTTGAGGACGGTCCTCCGCTGTCGCCGGCATCGTCTTCAGATGAAGAGGCCCCACCGTCGGGCAGTACTTGGCAGCACCCCGGTGCGGTGCAGCCTCCCGTGATCGACGAATCAGCAACTCCGACTCCGTCAAATTCTCTGGCGGATGATTTTTCGGTGATCGACACCTTACACTTTGGCCGCCCCGTATTGCTCCGCCGTGCTACTGCGGGCTACTACGGTGGTCGATGTGGTGAAGATGCTCCTCTGACCTTTGACCCCGAGTAGTTATGTTACTGGTTCTGGCAGTACACCACTTGTCTGGTGGCGTGCGTGCTGAGATCTACTTTGACATCAACACGGTCTTCAATCTGGTTTTACTTTGACACCTTTATATTCTTCAATTTGACTTGCTGGTGCAGACTTTTTCAGTAGTTTAGCAGGACACTCAATTGCCTGTATGCTTTTGCTCTTGTACTAGCTAGAGGTTTACGATTTGTGTATCAGAATGGCACAGTTGGATTAGCAGTTATGACTTGTCACCCTGGCTTCTGCCCTAGAGGTTTAACATTCTGACTCTCCTAGCCAGTCACCACCCACAGTGCTGGGGTGGTGTGCTGGAATCTGTATAGGCAGCCCTGACAGGCAGGCCCCTATGACAGACCCCTAGGACCAACACTGGACTGCTGACTGATCTATAGGTTCGTGCTGTGACACACGCTGTGTCACAGGTAGGCTAGTTTCCGAGACCGTTGCGAGACCGTTCCGGGTATATCTAGCTTAGGGTTTATTTATCTTATGAGAGAGTTTATCCACACAGTTCGGGACCCTCTGATATCTAGTGAACTAGGATATTCCGGTATACCTCCCTATATGGGCTTTGGGGTTGTTCGAAGTTATGAGGAGTATTTACCTAGTGAGGATGAGGATAAATCGGAGTACCCACTTGGGTATTTCGATGATTCCAACGGCAGTTGTGAGGAGGAAGAGGAACAAGATGGCCACTTGGCCGCTCCGCATTTTTCGTCCGATCGATTGGAACAGGAATTCGTATTGGGCACAGGTTCCCAACCGGATTCTTATGGCGGAGTTTTGGAGCCCCCACTTGGGGAGGAATTTTTACCGCAGAGCGAGTTTGATGTTAGCACAGTTTCTTTTAAGGATGAGCTTGCGTTGAGTGACGATGAGATCGAGTACACCGCAGAGGAGTGGGCTGCCTGGGAGGCAGGAGCCCACGATTCCGACGAAACTGGTGGTGCTGGTTTTTATGATGAAGACACTTATCATGGGGAAGATGCTGGGTACGACTCTGGTGATGGCTACTACTGATTCTTTAAACAGACAGGCGGTGTTCGCGTTATCATTCTCCACCACTTGCTGTAGTTTTGGGCAGAGGAATATTGTTGAAATTCTCACCACTAGCGGACAGCTTTATACTGGAATATCCTAGTTCACTAGATATCAGAAACTCCCGAACTGTGTGGATAAACTCATAAGATAAATAAACCCTAAGCTAGATATACCCGGAACGGTCTCGGACGGTTTCGGAGTCTAGCCTACCTGTGACACAGCGTGTGTCACAGCACGAACCTATAGATCAGTCAGCAGTCCAGTGTTGGTCCTAGGAGTCTGTCATAGGGGCCTGACCGGGACTCCCAGTCAGGGCTGCCTATACAGATTTCAGCACACCACCCCAGCACTGTGGGTGGTGACTGTCTAGGAGAGTCAGATAGTGTAAGATAAGTTAGGGCAGGAGCCAGGTTGACAGACCTAACTGCTAATCCAACTGTGCAATTCTGAAACACAAATTGGAAACCCTCTAGCTAGCACAGGTGCAGAAACCTACGGGCATTGTGCACCCGCTAAACAATTGAAAGGCACCGAGCTAGCAAGCCAGAATGTAACTTGTAGATGTCAAAAGCAAAAGCATAAACCATAAAAGTTGTTGAAGTCACCGGAGTTCCGCACACCACCATGTTGGTGTGCATCCAGAGTGAACAAGAAGTCAATCGACAGCACCAAAGTAGCCAGCCGTGGTCTCAATCAAGTCCGACCCGAAGGGAGGGTTCCCGAAAGGACCCCTCTCATGCAGAGCCACACCGTAGAAGAAGGCCATGTCGAAGCTCAAATCTGCCTGAGCAAGATCCTGAAAGATGTCAGGGGGCTCAGGCGGCCCAAGCGGTGGCACATTGTCAGCCACAAAGAAACCCTGAGCCGGGATCACGGATTCAACAAATTCATTCGTGGAGAAAATTGACGGAGTCTCCCAATCGAGGTCACCACCAGGCGAAGGCAATCCCGCAGCCGACTGAGCATCGGGCACAGCTGCCACCCCCATGATCGAGACGCAAAGAACGAGGGAAAGGAGGAAAGGAATTCCCCACGGCCCAACCGTGGCAGGAAAGCCCCAAGGCGGCTTCCCACAACCGTAGGTCCTCTGCTCGTCCACGGGCGGCCCGGAAGCATGATTGGCCGACGGAGGCGAACCCCGCGGCTTCAGCCGGAAGCTGCCGTCGGCAAAGTCCTCGTAGTCGTCGGTGTCGTAGCCGGTGAGGTCAACCGGCGCGATGGCGGCGTGGTTGACAGTCTGAACGAACCCAGGGAACTCACCGTCCGTCGTGGCAGTCACCCGCGCCGATTGAAGCGGCACGGGCTTCACATCCTCCTCCTGCGAGACAGGTATAGCAGGGGCCGGCACGGCGGATGCCGATGCCGCCGCACCACCTGCCGGAACCTGCTCCTCCGGCATGTCCCCCGCTGCCGCGGGGCCGCACACCAGAGCCGATGCACGCGGCTCGAGAACCGCCGGTGGTGGGAAGGATGCGTGGGTGTAGTGCACCTTGCAGTTTGCCGCGGCATGGACCTCCGCGGCGAGATCGTCCAGCCGCTGATGAATGTCGTCACCTGCGGGCTCGTCAGCAGGCTGCTGCGGCTCTACCGTGAAGCCGTAGGCGGACACGTCGATCCCGCCCACCGCACCCGCACAGAGTACCGCAGGCGGCCCGTACGTGGATGCCGCAGTGGCAAAGGCCTCGGCCCCATCATCCGCCGCCTGCTGGAACAGGGCACACATGGCCAATGCACGCACCCCCTCCGCGTCCTCCTCGTCGATGGGAATGCAGAATGCCGCGGCCGAGTGCGGGGGATGCTGACGCCCGCCCAACGGACAGTCGCGGTAGAAGTGGTACTGCTCACCTTTTCCCGCCTTCTTGCACCTCCCGCAGAAGGGCTTCGCCTTCTGGTCGTCACGGTCGAAACCGACTGCAGGCAGCGGGTGCGTGCCGACACGGAATCCCCGCTGCGTACCGCGCTGCTGCTGCTGCCGCTGCTGACGCTGCGGCTGCTGCCGCTGCTGCTGCGCCGGCGGTGCGTCCGTCCCGCGTTGCTGTCGTAGCAAGGCCTGAAGCTCGTTGATCTTGTCGAGGAGAGCGCCGTACTCCGTGCTGGAGAGCTGCGCAGAGATGCCGCTCTTGCCCGAAACCGCCTTCCCCGCCCCCGTCTGCGCCCAAGCCTGATATATCTCCACCACAAGGGAGCGGAGAGACGCCAAGGATACGTGCGCGAGATCGGCCGCGAGAGGGTACCGCACCTTGACCGCGGTGTAAAACACCGGGTCCAGCCGGTTGTACATGGAGAGCTTCCTGGTCTCCTCGGTGGGTGTCCAGTCCGTAGCTTTGTTATCCCGCACCAGACGCTGTTCCCGAGCCAAGATGGGCTGCGGGTCAGTGTCTGCGGGATAACGTAACGCGGCGTGCTCCTCCTGGTGCGACTCACGTAGCGCCACGGTACGCAGCCCTTGATGATGTCCACAAGAGCTCGCCGTCCATCACGGTCAGACGAGGCGTCGGTGCCAGTCAGCCAGACGTAGGCGTTGCTGTGCTTCTCGACAACCAGAGCCAGAACGTCGTAGAGCAAGCCGTTGACCTTGGTCACCACACGAGCCAGAGGGTCGTCGAGGTCAAAGGATGCCAGCTCCAGCCCAGCCGAATGAAACTCCGTACGCAGCTGCACCACCAGCTCGGAGAGGAGGCCAGCGTCGTCCGTACCGCGGAAGTGGTGCTTCTTGTCCCCAAGGACATCCTCTCGGACACCCTTGGCCCATTGGCGGTGCAGCCGCGTTTTGTAGACGTCGTCAACCAGCTTGCTCTGCTCCTGCAAGTACTTCCTGGTCGCCACGTCTGCATCTTCGTTTGAATTCGGAGCGGGGTTCGGAACAGTTGGCGTACGCACCGTCGGACTGTTCCGAACTCCGTCTAACAGCCTCAGCGAGGCGTCGATGTCACTGTCCCTGTCCAGGGACTTCTTCGCTCGGGTTAACATACCCATTCTCTGAAAAGCCAGAGGGGAGGTGGTACGCAGTCGCGCGGTTGGGTGTGGTAGCGGAAAAATGGTAATGGCCAGCAGCGGAGAGGAGCTAAGAGAGTGTAGCGGTGAGGGGCACTCGAAGATGTCGTCGAAGTCGAAGGTGTCGCGAACACCAGCCCAGAAAACAGTAACCAGCAGGGCCAGTGCCGGTGCAAAAACTGGATCCGAACATTGCTAAGACTAGTCCGTAACGAGGCGCGGTCCCCATGGCCGCCACTCCCAGCCGCTTACCGCAAACAATTCATACCATAATTCCTAGTCGCACCCAAACGCGCATGCGCGCACCACCTCTCCAAGCGGCCGTTTAGCCAATCATGGCCAAATCAGCAAGTGGAATAAAAGCGTGGATGGGGCCACGACCTACTGGAATATCCTAGTTCACTAGATATCAGAAACTCCCGAACTGTGTGGATAAACTCATAAGATAAATAAACCCTAAGCTAGATATACCCGGAACGGTCTCGGACGGTTTCGGAGTCTAGCCTACCTGTGACACAGCGTGTGTCACAGCACGAACCTATAGATCAGTCAGCAGTCCAGTGTTGGTCCTAGGAGTCTGTCATAGGGGCCTGACCGGGACTCCCAGTCAGGGCTGCCTATACAGATTTCAGCACTTTATCTATTGAGACGAACAGTTTTTATGGCAAGAGACCTTTACAGTTCGCAGTGTAGACAAGCTAAACCGACAGGCAGAATTTCTTTTGGCATTCTCCATCACATGCAGACAGGCGAGATTTACCAGAGCACCCACCACTAGCTGGCAGAGCATTAATTTTAGCTGACCGGAATTGGTCCTAGCAATTTCCCAGGCTTAGCAATTTGTTATGCTAGCCTGACTTTCATCATGCCACCTGTGACTTTGCTAGCTGACTAGAGTTGACATCTCTTTACATTCTCTGTAAACTCTAGTAGCTAGGGTGGTGAGTGTCACTAGCCGGTCCACCTCAGATGAGGTGGTGTGCTGGAATTGACACTACGACTAGTTAGTACAGTCTAGTGTCATTCCTGTTTGCCATCTTCGGTGGTCAGCCTGTGTCACTCATCTCGGGTATATATCGTTTGTATATCCGAGTTTAGTGATCCGTTGTTTCACCGTCGGCAGCGGGTCCCCACTGCCTGTTCAGCTGCTTCTAGCAAGTATGGGGGGCATAAGTATGGGGGCCTTAAGTATGGGTGGCAGAGTGCACGTTTTAACGCGCGTTATAACGCCAAAAGGGGGTGCCCGTTTTAACGCGTTATGAGTTATCACCAACCTAGGTTGAGCCCTTAAATGGATTCCCCATGGTCGAATTAGTCTTGGACCCATCGGATAACACATGCAACCTTGTGGTTTGACTTGGGTATGCATTTGAGCATGCCCTGCTTGGGACATGGATGCGGTGCGCTATAGGTCATATTTAGGGGGTTATATGTAACACCCTTCTGCGAATTAGCACATTTTGAGCCCAGAAATGGATTCCCACGTGGTCGTCGACGAATTAGCGTCTCGGACCCATTGGATAGCACTTATAGGAAGAATGATCTGGCTATATATTTATAACGGGTAAAGATATAGGCAGTGAAGCACAGAAAACACGCAGGGCCGGGTGCTCGGAACGGTGATAACATAAAACTGATAAGTTAGTCTAACTAGCAGGCTACCTGGCAGGTCACGGATCAGTGTCACGGCTAACTGGGTGTCACATGTCACACACACGGCGAGGGGTGAAACAGGGAGAAGCAGGCCCCCATACAGTGGGGGGGAAATCAGCTTCCCCGTGACACCACCTCACCCCGAAGGTGTGAGTGGACATCCCGAAGCAAGCAAACCCTAAAACCTAAACTCAATGTCACTTAGTGTCTGGAGCCAGAGGCCCGACTAGTAGTAAACAAGCATGGGCACTGTGCAGCAAGTGAATTGGTCTACGGCTAGGTTGCATGGTTCATTGCAAGTTCTTTTGACTGTTCTTGGAGCTTCCGATGATTGGCGGAACCCACGGGGTTTCACGGAAAGCTGGCCAATCCTCATCTCCATCGGCGAAACCCAGCATCGCAATCGGCTCGGAGTCGAAGGCGAAGTCCAGACTCCCACAGTGCTGCGGCATGCCTGCCGTGTTGGAACCCTCGGCCGGCACGGAGTGCACGTCGGAGTCCGCGGCGGGCGCGTGATCGAGAGATGGAGGCGGGTCGGCCGGAGGGGCCATAAAGGTCATCACCGCCGCATCCGGCGGCGGGTCAGGCTGCTGCTCCGCGAGCACCACAGACTAGGCGGTGGCACCACCTGCCCCCTGGAACGAGGCGAGGGCGGCAGCAAACTCACGCGGCAGCGGTCGATTGCCCGCTGGAAGAGCGGAGTCGGGGACACGTGAGGCATTGTAGGCCTCCTTGCACGTGAAGGGGCAAAATAATGCCCTTAGTGTCGTGGTGAGCGTCGGTGAGCCCCCACAACCGAAAGCAAAGGATGCATGGGTACCCGACACCCTTCCAGCGCATGATGAGGGCACCAAGCGGCTCGGGCCGCCACTCACCCACGGGCTTGATGGCGTGGGTCGGTTCGCGATGGGCGGAGGCGGAGTTGAATGAGGGTTTCTTCGGACGGTAGGCACCGTCACCACCACCACCACCAGGGGGAGAGGGGGGGACGGTGTCAGCGGCGGGGGTGGCGAAAGGCAGCTCCTCCCTCCACACCGTGCGCACACGTAGGCACAATGTGGAAAAAGAGAACCGCGCACCACCACGGAGTTCACGGATGATGGGGACGTACAACGGGGTCACGAAGGGTGAATGCTTGGCGGAGGTGGCGAGGATGTGGTACAGGTCCTTCACCCGCTTCTCCTCGCTGTACCCGACGTTGATGCGGGCGTGCTTGTCGCCCAAGTCACGGATAGTGGTAAGTTGGGGGGCGGGGTCGTTGTTCTCGTCGATGATGGTGGAACGCATTTTGACCCAAAAACGGTCCGTGTCGGAATCCGGCACTCCCTCCACCTCGTACCTCAGACGCTGAAGAATGTAGCGTCCATCCCCAGGGTGATCACGTGCTGCCTCGGTGTACAAAGCCAAGGCAGTACCACGAAGCACCACTGGTAAGACGGTGAACACGATCTCGTTTAGGACGACGTGGTAGAAGTCATAATCGTGCCCGAGGTCGAGGATCTTGGAGAAATCCGCGAAGGAGACGGGGAAGAGAACATGACGGAGCGCGGAGAGGAGGGCAGTAAAATCGGTGTCGGCAGTTTCGTTGTCGAGCGTAAAACCATGTTTAGGGTTGTACCCTCCAGTGCGCAAAATGGTGACGATGTCGGTGGAGTAGGTGAAAGCGTACGACATCTGCTCCAGGTACTCATTTTCCCTCCCCTCCTCCACCGGAGTGGAGGAAAGTACTGACGGGTCGTTGAAGAACATGGAAGCAGTCGGCGATGGCCGTAATGACGATGGCCGCGAACGCAAGGAGGCGGTGGTCACGATCCTCCTTGGACGCGATGTGCCAGGTGAATTGGCGTTTGATGACGGCGAGGACTGCGGGGATGCGGCGCCAGTCCGCCTTGCAGACCGCATAGCCTCTGCAAGGACATTTTGACGTTGTTGAGGCATGCTTGGAACGAAGTAAGATGCCAGAATTTCGACAAAAGTGGTAACGGATAAGAACGGATTTGAACGGCAAAGTAAACCACCAATCACAAACGGTAGGCGGAGTACTCGAACGGGCAAAGACGGTAACGGAGATGTCTTCACACCGCTGACGGATAAGAACGGTAAAAAAACGGATTTAGAATCGGCGATGAGGCCGAAGCGAGCTAAATGTAGCGAGCACCACTAGCGCGGTACGGGACCGATAACCTTATAGGAAGAATGATCTGGCTATATATTTGTAACGGGTAAAGATATAGGCCGTGAAGCACAGAAAACACGCAGGGCCGGGTGCTCGGAACGGTGATAACATAAAACTGATAAGTTAGTCTAACTAGCAGGCTAACTGGCAGGTCACGGATCGGTGTCACGGCTAACTGGGTGTCACATGTCACACACACGGCGAGGGGTGAAACAGGGAGAAGCAGGCCCCCATACAGTGGGGGGGAAATCAGCTTTCCCGTGAAGCACATGCAACCTTGTTGCTCGTTGACTTGGGTATGCAATTGAGCATGTCGCGCTTGGGAGTAGGACATGGACACGGTGCGCCATAGGTCATATTTAGGGGTTGTATGTAACACCCTAGTGCGAATTAGCACATTTGGAGCCCGGAAATGGATTCCCCATGGTCGAATTAGTCTAGGACCAATATGCCCCCCTTTGGTTTGACCTAGGGAAAGGTTTAGGAAAATTATATAGAGCATGACTTTCAGTGACGGCTGACCAGTGACCGCATCCCGCAGCACACCATATTGATATACATCACTACCGTGACACGACTACAGTAGAGTCTCTACTGTACTCGTACTGTAGCTGCAGGCACAAGACGGGAGGAGTTGTAGTTGGTCTTGTGACTTAGTCGTTGTGACTTTCACTTTTATACACTTTTGATAAACGGAAGGCGCGACAACGAGCTACGAGGCTCCTATCACACGCGACGGGAGTCGAATGGCAAACTCCACGAGCTGGAGAAAATGCTGACCGGCAGGCTCAACGATGTACACGTTTGATATACTTGTGCGAATCTCTGTGTATTCCATGGCCTTCGGTATCCTTCGCGTTTAGGCCAAGGAGGGCCGGAGAGTTTCTCAGCATCGTCGCATCTGAACCTGAGCCCTCGGCAGTTCACAAAGCGCTGTTTTATCCAGCTATCTAATGCGCTAGACCTCCGCTTCCATTCGGGATAACAGCTACGCCTAGTCTCTTGACGCTGGAGGTTCGTACAAGCTAGACTAGCTCGAGGCAGCCTTCGCAATGTAATTTGAGATTTGGCCTCGATTTTGGTCTACCACAGGTTCTTGAAAACCACCTACGGTCTCTAAGGGCTCGCATTTCCCAAAATATCTTGCCGGATGTTTTCATCATAAGCTTTTCAAATGGAGACACCAAGTGTGCAGATGCCTCGGAGCATTCCAAATCCCCCTTCCAACCTGCAAACTCTCTGGAGAGCCCGGCACCCGGACTATGAGTATACGGGCGAGGCCCCGCCCAGCTGGAAAGATCTCAACAATTCCGACGCCTATGGCAATGAGGTCAGAGGACTTGTTTTTCCTCTTTCTTTCACCTGCGTTTGCCCCGCGCCGTAGGGGGAGTCGGAGCTAACAAACATTCCCCGCGTCTTGGGAATCCAGAGAGCAGATTCACTCCGTGTCTTTGGAAAAGTGAGACTTCAATAGTACAAACCATTGCCGGGAATATGAATACTTTTTTAATACTTAATTATTTCGGTCCGCTGAGGCTCCGAGCAGGAATGAAGTGCGCGTGAATCCTCTGCGGAGATTTGTTACCTCTGCCCAGGACCATCGCGAATCTATAGCTTCAGCGTGCCTACCGCGTCTGCTGCGCGCTCTTCGCACACTGAGACCCCGTAACTATGAATTGTGCAAAGCATCACTCTTGCGTTTTCGCTATCCTGTGTTTCGCCCTCGCCCTTTGCGCCGGCTCCCTCACGACGACAGTGTTTCCCGTTCTTCTTTCGGGCTCTTCCCAACATGTGGGCTGCCATTGGTTTGTACCGAATCTCAAGGCCGCACACGCCAGCTCACCAGAGGACTATCGTTCCGAGAATTCCGTCGGTTCAAGAAGCGTCCGACATTTCTGTCTTCTGCTTGTTCTCAAGGGCGGGCTTCTATTTTCGTTCCCGCATGTACCCTTATAAAGAATTTGAGGACACGGTCATACACCGTCTCATGAAGCGTTTTAAATGTTTGACTCGGCGGTCACCTGCCACGCAAAATGCACGCTCGCAGCAGAGGACCCAACACTAGCTGAGATTGAATTGTAATTGAAGCTGTGCAAGTTTCTGCAGTCTAGCTGAGCCTCCGCAACGTTGTCCGCAGGACGGGGTAAAGAAAAAGAAGCCCTCAATTGCTTCACCACCCTCCGGTGTGTGCACACCGCCTCCTGCATTTCAGAATGTCCACTTCTAAGCATCCGAGCGCTCTTGTCACATTCCATCTCCTCGCCACACCTCACTTGCTGCAACCCCCGCCTTCGAAGCTCCCGGCAGCCTCGAGGTGGAGACGAACGTCGTGGGAGTTGTGCTCCGACACGCTCTGCTGCCGGGTCACAACAGTCTTCTGCAGCGTATCTTTGCTGGAGAGTCTTGACCATCCCTCTTGACTCTCTGTTGACGCCATGGGTGGCACAGCTGAGTTCTCGGCAGCGCAGATGGCTGGATGCTTCCTCCTCGCTCTGTCCTCGTGGAACGTGGCCTGAGACTATGCTACCTGCCTGCCGCTCTCCACACACAGCGATTCTGATACGGTGCTGCTCTGCCGGGTCGCCTCGCAGATGTTCACAATGCCCACGACTACATCTCTGCTGAAGAGGTATCACCTACCCCGTTCGGAAACAGGACGAGCTGCGCAGTCGAGTGTGGAGAGTCCAAACTTTCGAAAGCCATACTGCTTCCTGTTTGCGTTGCAAGCCCCAGCAAGCCCCAGCACTCGACGAAGGACGAAGGGGTGGCGACGAGTGAGGCAAAGGGGGGGGCCGATAGAGGTGAGACATAGCCGGACAAATATGCCACGCCTGAGACGGGCCATGTGACGCATCGGAGAAGGACAGCGCCTTTTGGCAATCCTCAGCAGATTACAAAGCCAATGAGTGGGAAGGCAATTTGATAAAGGATGAACCATCCGCAGTGGCAAACTTTTGAACACTGAATGACGATTCGGCAGGGAGCAGGTGGGAGGAAAATGGCGGTGCTCGAGGCTGGGAGTAGGTGGGAGGAAAAGAGCGTTGATTGAAATATTGAGAGGAGAAGGGCGGTGCTCGAAGCATTGAGAGGAGAAAGCAGCCTTTTTGACGGACGAGGGGCATCACAGTGCTCTCTATCTGCGGGGTCTTCGACTGGTCTGGCTCGCAGATATACGGAGACGGCTCGGAGCCCCAGTTCTATTCGCCCCCCCGACGCAAGAAGAACACTCAGAAGCTGTCGCAGTTTCCCTCCAGGCAGCTGACTGAAAACCTGAATGCGGATGCGATCACCGTGGACAGGTGAGCCCCCGTCACCCTCCTGGGGAGCCTAGTCTAAAGGGTCACCGAAAGCAGACCCAGTCGGAGTGTGCGGTCCACAGGTATGGGAGGGCTCTGAGGCGACGTGTGGTGGCTGCTTGTAGGGACATGCCTCCGAGCCGTGGCACTTCGGCAGGGCTGGACACGGATGGGATGGAAGACACCGAGGAGGGCACGAATGACAACGCCTTCCCAGACATAAATGTACTGCCCACTCCGCTCTCGCGTCCTTGCCTTCACCACCTGTCCTCATACCGCGCAGGACGCCTCGCTGCAAGAATGCCATGCCGTGCTTTCACCTTAGCTTTCGCTTCGTGGCGAGGGAGGAGCGCACCCCAAGCTTCCTCGGAAAGGGGCGCAAGATTGAAGCTCAAGTGGCCCTCGCCGGCGTGAAGGCTGCTTGAGCCTGCGTGTGGGGAGTGGCGCAGGATTCGCGGTCGCATGAGAACCCACACCAGCTGCCACGTCGGAGGCACATGAAAGCCATCAATGCGCGGTGCATGGTGCTGCCGAACATTCTGTGCACGGCGGCAAACGGCGACTACTTCCTGGTGCAGACCCCCGAAGCCCCCTCCTGGGCGCCCCTCTGCCGCGCGCGCGGGTGCGCTGTGTGGCACGCGGCGCGCCTACCTTGGGCCCTCCAAGCAGCTCGCCGGCTGGCCTGAGGAACGTTGGGCATGGAGACTGTGGGTGCAGCTGCCGCTGGACCAGGTGCAGAAGGTGAAGAAGCGCAACGACGCGCACGAGGCGGAGGCGCGATCGTGTGTTCTCAGCCCTGCCCATCGCACCCTACTTGCTCACCGCGGCCTGGGGTCCTGTTGGTACTCCTATCGTCTCGGGCAGGCGGCGGCTGTGGGGCGGTTGCGACCCTATCCTTGGCGGGCAGTCGCGGCATGCGTTGTGAACCCAGAGGCTCGCAGCTCCCTCAAAAGTGCTCAAACAAAAAGCAAGCGGCTAGTGCATCCTGTGGAAGGGAACAACCGCGATAACGCGTTTGAAATTCAGCAAGAAAGATGTTTCCAGGTGCTTACATTTTGGCGGGGAGGTGGGGGGGGGTGGCACTTGGACATCCAATAGGCCACAAGGCTCCACGCCCTCGCAGGGGCTCAGCCCGTCAAAGGTTGCATCGCCCTCGAAGAGGAACCCCTTCGACCTAGCCACCCGCAAGTCCGCCTCCACCGGGAAGTATGGCATGAAGTCCGACGGTGGGGGGGGCGAGCACCGAGGGGGTTTCGGCGTCGGAGCTCACAAGCTGCAGCTCGGGGGAGGGGGCAAGTCGAGCTCTGGGCAAACGGAATCTGCCGCACGAGCCAACCGCACCCAGAGCCGCAAGGACAGCCTGGCTGCGAAGGTGACCGCTCAGCGCTGCACCACCTTTGATGCCGGGATATTTGCTGGATGTTTGATGTGGTGGTCATAGTAGGGTTTCCCTCGAGTGGATGGTCCGAGACAAAAGGAGAAGAAACGCTGGTTGCTGCATGCCCTGGAGGAGTCCCTCCGGTGCCGAGGTGTCACTTTGCCTGGGGGTTGGTGTGTTTTAGGGCGTCGGCAACGGAATCTCCGGGCTCGAGATGCATCACATGGATGAGGTGAGTCTTCGCCAGTGTCCACCATCCTACTCTCCCGTGCCCTCCCCGCGAGCGCCCGCATGCCCCCACACAAGTGCCCAAGCGCTTTATTTGCGCCCTCTTCCTCCCCCCTCCCAAAAGGTTCCAGCGTGCCGTCTCCTCTCCACTTAGATATATTTCCGCGCATCTCCCATCGCCGTGGCCCTGTCGGCTCCTGCTTGGAGTGGCGCCCTCTCCCCTAGTTTATCTCTAAGGTGCACTCGCCCCATCACATGCGGCAGGAAGCTCCAACCGAGCCCACCCCGGAAGAGATCGAGGAGCTGGAAGAGCGTTTGAAGCAGTACAGGCAGAGGGTGATGGACCACCGGGCAAAGGTGCGTGCCCGCAATGCGGGGGGGATGCACAAGGCCCCTGCGGTTCAACAGCAGTGATATCTTCTCAAGTGCGCTACCTGTCCCTTCGCATCTCACGTACAGGACCAACCTGGGCGACCCAAGGCCACACGCCAGCACCTCGCGGCATGTCATGTAGAGCTCTCTGTGGACAATGTGCCCTGCCGGGGCTGCATGTCCCGGCATGTCATGTGAGGCAGCAAGGCGAGCAAGCGTGGGGCGGGGGGGAGGGGGGAGGTCCCTGGGTGACAAGGAGTGGAGCAAGCAAGGGGGGTGGCGAGGTCCCGGTGCGGTGCGCAGATGTGGGACATCTCGGCCACCATGAACGAGCTGAAAGGGCTGCATTTCGACTTGGCGTTGTTATCTGAGAACATATGCAGCGGCCGCTACAGCCGCAAGTGCGACCAGATCTACTTCGAGCGTTGCCTGGTGCGCGCCCTGCCCATGCGCCCCTCGGGGCTTCCTCGATCGAGGAGTCCCCCTGCGCCAGGTGTGCAGCAGTGCAGGCGATTCGCTTGCCGGCGCCCAGCCGGCGCTCGAGGCTGTGGCAGATTGATTGCGGACCCTACACCTGGACCCTGGGTAGTCCGGGAGTCCAGAGCATCATCAGCTACCGGGAGTCCAGAGCGTCATCAGCTACCGGGATTCCAGAGCGTCATCAGCTACCGGGAGTCCAGAGCGTCATCAGCTACCGGGAGTCCAGAGCGTCATCAGCTACTGGGCATCCGGCGGAGATGCTGCTGCGTCAATCCCAGCAGGCGCCTGACACTCCGCATGTGCGTGAGCCGTGCGGGGTGTTAGCGGCTGTGTAGCAGCGCCCTCTGACGGTGGCTTGCTGCGCGCTGCGGGGGCCCAGGATTTAGACGTGAAGTCGTCTTCTACAGTGCTCCTCGAAACGAAGAACCCGTGCGCCGAGCTGTCCCGCATCAGCCTCGGATCGAAGGGCACGGAGGCCCTGTCGCTCTCCCTGCCCCAGAACTTCATCGTACACACCCTGCTCCTGCGAGGGAATCTGATTGACCACCACGGCGTCTCGCACCTGGTCATGGGCCTCGCCAAGAACCGCCTCATCCGGTCGGTGAGCGCCCCTCGCCCGCGTCTTGGGCAGTCCCCTGGAAGGCTGCGCGCCCGGGGGGAGCATTCTCACCGAGCTGCGCTTGGTACGTGCGCACGAGGATGGCCGGAAGGTGCGTCACAGCTCTTCGATGTCGTTGTCTGGTGGCCGCAGGTGTGTGCGATGGTTTTGTTCACGCCGAAAAAAACGGGAGGAGGGGACCCGGGCAATTCAGTGCGCGTGCTGAGGTTGATCTCACACTGAGGCGAGGTGAGGTGGCTCTCGGGGGGTCGGGGCGGGAGCGCAGCTGGACCTGTCGGAGAACCCGATTGGAGCGAAGGGCGCGACGATGATGGCGGAGCTACTGTGCAGCAAGAACTACAAGATGCAGACGCTAACTTCCGTGTTGATGAACAAGTGTGACATTGATGACAAAGGCGCCGAGTCCATCGCCTACTGCCTCGGCCTCGGTAACCACACCCTCAAAACCCTCGAGCTCTCCGGTAACAGGATCGGGGATTCAGGCGCGGAGCAGATGGCCGACCTCCTCATGTCCAATCGCTGCCTTACCCGTGTCGACCTCTCGTGGAACAGCATCCGGGTATGGTCGCCGTTCTCCGCTTCGGCTGTGCGGTTTTGCCACTCTCGGCGGGTTGCTGCGCTTGTCGCGCGTTTAGTTTATTGGCGGTTGTCCGCGTGGGGCGCTCGGAAGTGCTGATAGGGCGCTTCTCCGGGCAGGTCAAGGGCTCGGTCGCCATTGCGGCCGCCTTGCGGGAAAACACCTCGTTGCAGGACCTGGACCTGTCGACCAATGGGATTGAGACGAAGGTGCATCTTCCGCGTATCTTCGTAAACTGAACTTGCCGTTTGCTCAGATGTCAGGCGGGAGGGAGTTCAGTCCAACAGGGGTCACGGAATGTTTGGACCGTGTGGTGCCATGGAGCGTGCAGCGCGGCAAGAGATGCCCCCGGATTTCTCGAGCAGTTTCGAACGTAGAAGGCGCTACATGTATTGATGCCCCCATAACCATGTGACGCCCGACCGGGGGACGCCGCGGGTTACACCGTCCGCTGAAACGGAGGCAAATGAGGTGGCATGATCACCAGCGCCAACCTGGCTCACGGTTGGGATGACCTCGGCTCTAATCATGCACAAGAAGCAGCGGATCCATCCATATTCTACATGCGCATGCCCCGTGCCACTTGTCCCGATCTCGCCGGCTGCGGCATGCCTCGTGCCACTTGTCCTGATCTCGCTGGCTGCAGCATGCCTCGTGCCACTTGTCCTGATCTCGCTGGCTGCGGCATGCCTCGTGCCACTTGTCCTGATCTCGCCGGCTGCGGCATGCCTCGTGCCACTTGTCCTGATCTCGCTGGCTGCGGCATGCCTCGTGCCACTTGTCCTGATCTCGCCGGCTGCGGCATGCCTCGTGCCACTTGTCCTGATCTCGCCGGCTGCGGCATGCCTCGTGCCACTTGTCCTGATCTCGCCGGCTGCGGCATCTGCACTGCTCTGCCGAGGCATTCGAACCACGCAGATCTTCTCCCTGCAAAGGCAGACAGGATGCCTGTTGCAGGATGCGATGAGCGGCGCCACGGATGCCTGTTGTTTTCATGCCCGAGGCGGTGAGGCCGGCGAGGGGCGCACGGGGCCAGGGATGCTTGTTTGTGATCGAGGCGGTGAGGCCGGCGAGGGGCGCACGGGGCCAGGGATGCTTGTTTGTGATCGAGGCGATGGGCCAAAACACGGGCGTCCTGAAGCTGGATCTGTCGTCCACGCGCGCCGGTCCCGAGGTGTGCCTGGTGGTGTGCGACATGCTCCGCCTCAACAACACACTGCAGGCACGCCTCCTACCAGCGCCTGAAAAGCCCTCCTGCCACCTCTGCATCGCAGCACACCGCGGCAGGCACCCAGCCGATCCCCCGCCCAACCCCCAGGAAAGAGGGCGTGCAAGCCGGCCTGCAGGGAGGTGCGGGGAACGCCCGTCAAGAGGCGGTCTCGTGACGCGACGGTGAGGCGCCTGAAGAGGAGGCGGACCTGAAGTGGCGAATGGCAGGAGGGTGCTGCAGAGGCTGATCTGCCGGGGGGGGGGCTGGAGGGCTTCACCGGGACAGGTGCTGCGTCTGAACATGAATCCTCTCGGGTCCGACGGAGGCCGGCACTTGATGATCGGGCTCCAGGTACAGACCCGCGCCACGTCTGCATTTCTCAGAAGTGTGTGTCAATTGTGAGGCGGTGTTACGTGCTCCAGCGTGCTGACTTTCTGCTAGGGTGCTACGTGCTCCAGCGTGCTGACCCTCTGTTAGGGTTTTACGTGCTCCAGCGTGCCGACTTGCTGCTAGGGTGTTAAGTGCTCCAGCGTGTCGACTCCCGGCTAGGGTGTGTTGGTCGCCTCCCGCCCCGTGCCACTGGAAGGACCTTTGTCAGCACTCGCCACGTGGCCAGGGAGTTCCCAGGGAGTCTCGACGGGTCTGACCTGTGAATGCGACCGAGATCGGTGCAGCTGCGCCGTCCCCTCCTCGACGCTGCTTGCATTGGGCGGGGCGCGCGTCCGTCTTTCTCTGTAGCTGACCGCACCTCACGAAACGAGAAGGAGGCCGTTCGATGCAGCTGAACCATGTGGCTGACGGTGTGGATGCTGGCGCCTTGGGAGGATCTCTGCGTGGTGTGGAATGCCAGTTGAGCCAATCTCTAAAGACGCTGAGCGTGCGCGGGAGCATCTTCCCGGAGGCCGGTCCGGTGTCCGCGCTGATCGGAATGGCGGACTTCAACCTCCGGCACCCCGACGGCCAGTACTCCTTGGACCTCACGAAGCCCTCGATGCGAGCTGTCGCCCTCGAGCTCTTCGTCCTCAACAAGGCCATGGGTGGCAACTCGATGACGTGTGTCCCCCGCCTCCTTTCACGCACCCACCACACACAGGCCCGAAGGCCGTGACGCTGGCCGTCAAGGAAATCGGTGGATACTGTTCCCCTCCCCCTGAAAACACTGCCTGGCCGATGCCGCAACGATGCCGCAATACGCCGAATGCAGGTAGGCAGCGACCCACCAGCCGCCCTCCTTGTGACATAGTCGGCTGAGGGGCATTGGGGATACCACCGGGAATGCCGGGAGCAGGAAGGTGGTGGTGAACGGTAAGAAGTTTGCCCTCGATACCGCGCAGTGGCCGGATGACATGCCAGACAAAGGACAGCTGGACTTCACGTTCACCACAAACCACGCCACAAAGTGCGCCCAGATCCTGCCTGGCCGCCCTCGGCCAACATGGTGCCTCAAAGTCCGGCAAAGGGGAGAGAGGCGTGTAAACTGCTGTTTGGTGCGGGCCGCGGCAAGCCGGAGCTTGTTCCCGCCGGCACCGACTGCTCGTGTGTGCCATCGCCTGTGAGAGCCCCCCCTGAGGCTGCTCGCTGGGCGCCGCGGGACCACAGGCGCGAGGTCACGTCCATCACGGAGAAAGACATGCAGTGCCTGATTGACGAGTTCAAGGTGCAGCATCCACCTCCCCAGCAGCGCGGCTCAGCTGCGGTGTGCGTGCCTAACACAGATGTTCTCATGAGACACTTCCTGGATCGCAAGAGATGTTCCTCGGCCTCCTCTTAGCCGTCTCATGGCCAGGCCCTCCTGTTGCCATGCCACGTCCCTCGTCACCATGCCACGCCATCGCCATCCGACGTGCGCATTGCGTTGGCATGCGCGAGTCGCATATGGCGCGGTGGATCAGCGTTTTCACCTCTTTTTCCCTCTCCTGCAAAGTCCAGAGGTGGCAAGGATCTGCCGCCCGTTCACAGAGGACTCGGGCAGCTCCAGACGTCGCAGCGCTGAGGGTGGGTCAAGTGCGGGCGACGCAGGACATCCGCATCGCCGACAATGAACGCCTGGAGCTGCTGCGGATGGCGTGTACAAGCTACTTCTTCACCTGCCCACAAGTGGCCACCATCCTGGCCACCTTCCAGCCTAGCGATGAGCAGGTCACCGGGGCGCAAGTCATGTGGACGCGGGTGGTGGACGGGGAGAACATCGAGCAGATGGTTGCGAGGCTCTCCGTGTTCAACCGCGCGCGCGTCCTGGAGAAGCTCGGCATCCACTCGTTCCTGCGCCACAAGAACTTGACCGGTGCGCCTCCACCCCCTGCTACCCAGACCTGCCCCCTCCCCCCGCGCCATTCCTTGCGCTCCTGCCTCGTGCTGTGCCCAAATCCAACGGTCTGGAGCTTCCGACTGCGATGTTCAGTGGTCCTCTCTCTGCTCAGGCCTATGTGTGGCTCAACCACATCCGTTTCGCGAGGGATGACCGGAGAAGAGTGAACGATCTGGGAATCCTGCAATGTGGGTGGGCCAGGGCACTACATGCTTGATCTGACGAAGGAGAGGGACCGCCTGGTGGCCATCAAGCTCATGGTCTGCACATTCCCCATCTATCCCCTATCTCCGCTTGCACCATCCCGCGCCTGAGTCCTCACCGTGTCCTGGCGGTGCAGCTTCGACGGACTGTAGTGGACGGACGATGTGGCTGTTGGGTGACAGTCCGGCTGCCCTGCGAATGGGTGGTCCTCGGCGCCGGCGGCCCGCCCGGCACTGCCGTCCCGGTCATTCCCATAGGGTGTGGGGTCGGGCGTGCAGCTAACAGTGCGTGGGCCGCTGGGGGGAGGTTGGGCAGGAAATGTCGCTGAGGGAGGGCGACGTGTACACGTGGCGTAACATCTCGCACAACGGCATGTTCTTCCCCATGAAGCACAACATGCCCGAGGACTGGAAGGGCGTGGTGCCGAAGGTGGGCAAGCTCACACTGGACTACTGCAGCGCGGAGCTGCCGCCGCCGCACTCGCGCTCCCTGCGAATGAAGGAGTACGAGCAGCTCGCCATGAAGCTCTTTGGGGCCATTAGCAGCCGGCCCGAGGACAAGGTGCGGCCCGGCTCATGCGCTGCTGCCACAGCGAGACACGTGTCGGACACTTGGCCCCCGGCCTTGGTGGCATCGAAGATAGGAAGATGCTGCCGGATGGGGGCCAATGGGGAGCTCGGGTCGCTAGTAGGGGTGGCTTGTTCCATCGGTCACGACGCCACAAGCAGGGCAATGGAAGACTTGCTTTCTATCGGAGGGCTGAGGTTGATGTAGAAGATCACGGGGACCCGGATCAGGTTCTATCGGAGGGCTGAGGTTGATGTAGAAGATCACGGGGACCCAGATCAGGTTCCAGTGTGAACCCGGGCAGTTCCAGACTGTGATCAGTGCGAACAGGGGCGCCAGCTATGGGGCAAGGTGGTTGGCACCGTGGTCCTTCTCATTAACCCCAACCAGGATGAACGGAGGGGGCGTAATTTTTCGACGAGGCTGGGTACCGGTAGAGCGCCTCGGAGCCTGGAAGATGTTATGGGTGAGGATGAGGAGCTCTCGACAGCAGGTGATGGGACCATGGAGAGTTGTCGTGTGAGGTGGGGAGCAGCCCTCGCTGAGACGTGCAGCATGCACAGGTGGTGGGTTCGGAGGTAGGCTTGGCTCGGCGATGGTACCTCTGCGCCCGGTGGGAATTCGCGGTTTGCCACAGAGGCCTCTCCGCTGGGTGCGCAAGAAGCTTTTTTCAGCGCAGGAGCTGGGGCCTCTCCGCTGGGCGCGCAAGAGACTTTTTTCAGCGCAGGAGCTGGGGCCTCTCCGCTGGGCGCCAAGAAGACTTTTCAGCTTAGAGCTGGGGCTCTTCGCTGGGCGCAAGAGACTTCTTTTTTTTCAGCACGCAGGAGCTGTAGCAGCCTCTCCATGGGCGCGCAAGAGACTTTTTTCAGCGTGAGGTTGGGGCTCCTCCCATGGCCAAGAAGAGACTTTTTTCAGCTTAGAGGAGCTGTGTGGGCCTCTTCCGCTGCTGCGTAAGAAACTTTTTTCTCGCTGAAGGTAGCCAGCCCTTCGGCGCGTAAGAGACTTTTTCAGCGAGGAGCTGGGGCCTTCCGCCGGGCGCGCAAGACCTTTTTCACAGGAGCTGGGCCTTCTCGCTGGGCGCGCAACTTTTCATGCGATGGGGGCCTCTCGCTGGCGTAAGAGGACTTTTTTTCAGCAGCAGAGCCAGCCCTCCGCTGGGCGCGCAAGACTTTTCAAAGCGCAGGAGTTAGCCTCCGCTGGGCGCGCAGAGACTTTTTTTTCAGCGCAGGAGCTAGCCCTGCTGGCGCCAGTGAAGAGACCTTTTTCAGCGCATAGTTTGCAGCCTCCGCTGCAAGCAAGCAGACTTTTTTCACAAGAGGAGAAGCAGTCTTCCGTCACTAAGAGACTTTTTTCAGCTGAGGAGCTGGGGGCCTTCCAGCTGGGCGCAAGAGACTCTTTTCAGCTACAGGAGCTGGGGCCTCTCCGCTGGGCGCGCAAGAGACTTTCTAGCGCAGGAGCTGGGGCCTGGGCGCGCAAGAGACTTTTTCAGCTTAGGAGCTGCGCCCCTTCCGCTGGGCGCGCAAGAGACTTTCTTTCAGCGCAGGAGCTGGGGCCTTTGCTGGGCGCGCAGACTTTTCAGCAGGAGCTGGGGCCTCCGCTGGGCGCCAAAGACTTTTCAGCGCAGAGTTGGGGCCCCTCCGCTGGGCGCGTTTTAAGAGACTTTTTTTTTTTTCAGCTTTAGAGCTGGGGGCCTCTCCGCTGGGCGCGCAACTTTTTTCAGCGCAGGAGCTGGGGCCTCTCCGCCACATGAGCGCATGGGTGGTGGAGGAGAGGTGGCTTTGCACGGGCGGGCGCTACAGCTCTCTGGGCAAGGGGATCTCGGGGTTGATGACGGCGGGGGAGATGGCTGAGCTCTTGCATGCGGGGGGCTGGAACGGCAAATACCTCCAGAGAGGCTGTTTGGCGGCCCGCGGGCGTGGTGGTTGGGGATGGCTTGGACACATGCCGGACTCCTCGGACCTCGGGACTCCTTCCTGACGACGATGATGATTTACATGTCGCCATGTACATGTGACACGTGGCAAATCGCCTCGCGCCGGTCTTCCGATTTTCCTTGCCAAACCATGGAATGTGCAGAATACAGCCGGCAAGGTGGGGAGCTGCCAGACGCGGCGTGGGCTGGCATGGGCACAGCTTCTTGGACGCTCCGTGGAGGTGAAGGCTTTGAGTGTTGGGCGTGGCTCGAGGGAGGGCAGCTAGGGTGCATGGCGGCGGGAGCGCGCGCTAGGGACTTGGCTGGCGGATCATGGCCGCAGTAGCTCTGACCGAATCAGCTTTGGCGGGATCATTTCAGCAAGGTTGTCAGAGCAGACACGGTCGCCCGGCTCTGCCAGGAGCAGGGAAGCTCGATCGGACCTGGAGACGCCGGTGCCACACGAGGTCTGTGACGAAGCCTTCGAGCCGCCGGCGTTGTTCTGGAGCGCAGCGACATAGCACTTCCGAGGCAGTGCCAAGGAGTGAGTGAGTGAGTGTACGGATGGTGGAAGAACTCGGGCGCTGGGCTGAGAACATTGGCCAGGCGGCTCCCAGCAGACCTCGCGCCGAGCCAGGCCCGTCATGCCCGCTCTAGGAAGCTGTCAAGACGTGGTGGGGAGGGGCCATGGGTGGGCGCCAGATATGCATGCTGCGGGAGATGTCGGTGTTCATCTACGTCTCAGCCGAGCAGGTGATCGACATTTTGAACCGGTTCGAGGAGCCCGAGTGCCGCGTCGAGGTGGTGGTGTGCATGTACCCCCGCCTGATTGACCGCGACATGATGTGGAAGATCCTCTACGCCCTCGAGGTGCGCAGCGCTGAGAGGCGCCCGTAGCATTTCAATGTCTGCTGCGTCCGTTGGATTGCGCCTCCCCCAGGTTTCCCCTGACCCAAGGACCGCGGATGAGCCTTCTTTGGTTTCCCTGCATTCCGAGGACCGTCGGATGCGCGGCAGGCAAGTCGCTGGTGGAGGCTGTAGCTGCCGAGTGTTCACTTGATGACGCTTCAGGTGGCAATGAGCTGAGGGGGTGTTGAGCTGTGTTGAAATGACGTTTGTTTGCGGAAGAGCGCCTCCAGCTGTCATACCTCAAGCTGTGATATGACAGCTGATCCCCGAGGCTCTGGGGTCCGGGCATAGGGTTGCGTCATGGATAGGATTTTAATATTTCTTTCTTCGGGGCTCTGATGCCGGATCCCTGCTCAGAGAGGCTTTGAAACACGCGTGGCTTTAGGGAGGATGAACCGGCTTCCAGACGGGCGGCTCTCTATTTTCTGCTGCCAACTAATGGCCCCGTGAGGTGGAGCTTGCGTCGACGGAGGTGCTATTTTGTTTCAGCACGGAGAGGTCAGAGTGTGCTTGCACATGCGCCCCGTTGGAGAACATTGGGGGAGCGGTGGGTTAAGATGGAGGGGGCATTGGTGCGCGCAGGGGCTTGAGCAAGCTTTGGTGTTCCATCGCCTGGGGGCCCCGCAGTGCTTCAACCAGACCCACTGCTCGCTGCACTACATCCTGGACCTTGGCCACACGGAGGAGGTGCTGGCCCTCCCCCAGGAGCGGAGCGCCAGTCCGGAGAGCAAAGGCCACGCGATCGATGTCAAGCGCGCGTCAGCGACCCATGCGTTCAGTGTGTGTCTTGGCCCAGAGACCAACTATTGTTGGGCGATGATCGGTCACATCGTATCATCTTTCCATGCGACTTTGCATCTGGGTTGGGAATATGTATGAGTTGGTGGTACCTTGTCACGGCCCCGCCCTGGTCCTGATTTGCTTCTCACATCCACTGGGATGATGGTGGGCTGGCTTTTGTCGGCCGATCTCATGCCATTCAGTGTGTGTCTTGGCGTTCTCTCACCCATGATACCTCGATCACAGAAGCATTCAGGAGCGCACCCGCCAGGGGATGGGGACTCTGTGCTCAAATCGAGCCTAATTAACTCAGCTCCTTCCCTCTCTGTGCGGTGCGCGGGCGCCTCGAGGGCTGAATGTAAGTGCCGAGCCACCCGGCAGGAGCCCAGGGGGGGGGCTGACTTCCGGCAGGAGCCCAGGGGGCTGACTTCAGCAGGAGCCCAGGGGGCTGACTTCCGGCAGGAGCCCAGGGGGCGGCTGACTTCCGGACGAGGATCTCTGGCGATTCAGTGGCAGTGGCGATTCAGTGGGGTGTATGTTTCCAGTGGGGTATGGAGGGGGGGCTATTGTGAGGAGGGGGGGAGATTTGGGCGCATCTCGCAACATGGGTTGGGGAGTGAAGCCGCAGTGCGCGTGCACCCGCCCGCCGGGGCGTCTCGCAGGAGCGAATTGCCAAGATGCTGGTGCAGATGGCCAGCAAGGATAGCTCGCGGCAGAACTTCTTCAACATCCGCGTCAACGGCCGCAAGAAGGTCATCCCCGAGAGCTCCTCCATGTGGAATGTGCTCACCACGGACTCCACCGTGGCCACGGTGGAGTTCGACTTCCTCGGCTCCGATTGGAATGACATCTGCGAGTACAGCGGCGGAGCCCGCGACCCTGAGGCGACTCGCCAGTGCATACAACACGCCGGCCGGTATGCCCCCCGAGACCTCCCTCCCGCCCCCATCCTCCCTCCATCCATTCTCGCGGCCGCCCTTGATCACTGCCGCCCCGGTAGCCCAATGATGAAATCCCTTGACGCTGCAAATGACGAGGGTGGGCGTGGAGGGTCTGGATGACGTGATGACGTGATGCGAGCACGAGGGAGAGTGCTGAAATCACACGTGAAGGACAGAGAATGCGCGGCGCCGGGATCCGTGACAGATGTTTGCATTGTAAGAGAGGCAAGAGGGCTAGGCTCCCCAAGAAAAGCCACACAGCCCGAAAAGGGTTGTCTTATTTATTTATTTATTTATTATGTTTGCATTGTGATCGGTTTGTTTGCTCATCTCTGAAACCGACGGCTGTGCTCATTCGCGATCTCGCTCTCCTTCTCGCTCCCTGGAGGCAAAGAGGGAAGCTGAGTGTGTGAAGATTCTTCAGACAGCCTCGCAATGCCTGGCACTCAGTTTCGACTGCAGAGCTCGCAACTTCCTTCGAAGCTTGATGCCGGGGGTCGACGTCCACAGGGCAGCACTTGGTCGGAAGGTGGAACTGGGGGTTGTCAGAGGTTAGGAGAGGCAGGCGGCGCTGTAGCGGATGGCACCCATGAGGCAGGTGGACTGTGTGGGTATTGGGACTGTGCGGGTGCCAGCTGCGATCTAGCCCGGGCGAGACGGATGCACCCCGTGTGGAGGAAAGGCCATGCCGCACTGCTGAAGAGCATGCAGTCCTCCGAAACCAAGGTGCCGGCCCTTCCTAGCTGCTCCAGATCTTGCAGTGTGAATGGAACGCATCCACCTCGAAGTTGAAAAGGGGGCGGGTGTTGAGTGTGGAGTGCGCGGCTAATGTGAGCGGAGTAGCGGAGATGCAGACATATGAGACTGCCAGGGTCACGCTTGGTCTACCCGGCGAGAAGGAGAAATCAGCTCCACCCCCAGGCGTAGCTGTCAAAACCAAGGTGAGGGAATACTCGCCTGGGGCGCTTCGGGTTACAGGGCGGGGTTACAGGGCTGGGGCGCGTCTCCTGGCATCATGGGCCCCTGGCGTGTAGTCATGCCCAGCTTTGAGCTTACTGAGGATAATCAAGACACCCCCTCCCACGCGCATTGCACAGCATACAGCGCAGCGTCCCTTCTCCTCAAATCGCACCATCTGTGGAATGTGCAGCGCCACATTGCCACTTGTCACCACCCGTGTCAAAACCTGCTCAACGTTCTCGCCGGCATCGGAGCACACTACTGTGGATGTGATGGCAATTTGCGCACTGTCCGATGGCATTATATCCCGCATAGCCATCGATGGTGGAGGACACTTCCCGGGTTGGCACATTATGTGCTGCCTGCGCTGCTGAGAATGGGTGACGTGTGGAGGAAAGGCAGGGGGGCACCGCCGGTTTTGACCGTGGTTTGGACACGTGCTGTGTGTGCCTCCCTAGACTGATGGAAACGAATCGCCCGATGGAACAAGATCGCCCACCCCGAAAATCACTTCGAACCGCCGAGGAAGCACCAGGTACCCTGCTTCGGGCGCCCACACACTACCCGTCACTCCGCAGCCTCTGATGAGCCCCCCGCACACTACCGTCACTCCGCAGCCTCTGATGAGCCCCCCACACACACCCGTCACTCCACCCGCTCACTCCGCAGCCTCTGATGAGCCCCCCGCACACTACCCGTCACTCCGCAGCCTCTGATGAGCCCCCACACACTACCCGTCACCCGCAGCCTCTGATCACTACCCGTCACCCGCAGCCTCTGATGAGCTCCCCACACACTACCCGTCACTCCGCAGCCTCTGATGAGCCCCCCACACACTACCCGTCACTCCGCAGCCTCTGATGAGCCCACTTCCAGGTTGAATATGTTGCCGGCTATTTGTCGGCGTGCGGTGCCTGGCGCAGACCTCTTGAGCAGCGCGGGCTCGCCTTGCAGGACGAAGCAGTTCCTAGCGACGATGCAGTCCACTATCATGAAGCTTCCCGATCGGAGCTTCGCGTGGCAGCAGAATTGGGATGCCCGCATCATGGTGCGCCCCTCGCGCTCACACGTGAGGTTTTCCTTCTGTCCGCTCCCACCCGCCGCAGCCCTCAGGCTTTCCTCGACACATGTCGGGAGAGGATGCAGCTGCAAATGTTCCTCAGATCATATCACATTCCAGGACAATATTAGCCGGAAGGTTTGCAAAGGTTTGCAATATCCCTGTCGATCGTCAGATTGCATCAGAATAATGATCGAACGATGAAACAGAACGGAAACCTTGGCAAACTTTGCAAACCTCCCGGCTAATATTGTCCTGGAATGGCATCCCTTCCGCTGACTTCTGGCGGTGGCTTGTGCGCTTAGATGGTTGGCGTGTCCCAAGAATTTCCCACCATTTGTTTGCCTGAGGGCCTTCGGTGTGGTGGTGAGCAGAAATTGATCAAATTCGAGGAAAAGCAGTCATATGTGGCACCGCTGCTTGACCTGTATCGTGACATCATCCGCAATGACGATGGCTCATCCAAGCCCAATGTGGCAATGGAGGACATTTATGGCCAACTGAAGGTTGTGTGCGCTCCTCCCTCCAGCCCTGCATTGTCTTGTGAGGATGCCTTGTGGGGATTCGTGCACGGGAGATAGAAAATGAAAAGTGTGTGCTGGGGATGTGAATGGTGCTGCAGGACCGCATCGGGGTGATATGTGCACGCCGCATGTGTCGGCTCTTTGCCTCGGAGCACTTGGAGGATGACCCAACGCGGCGTCTTGGCTGGGCTGACTTTGAGTACCTTTGCATGTCCTACACTCCAATTGGATCACTGTCAATAAATGATTTCTGCACGTCGATCTATTCAGGAATAGATGATGAATCGAGTTCGCCATCGAAAACCAAAAGTTGAGGACCAAGCTGGAGGGCAGTTATGCTACATTGGAAGACCTCAGGCTCAAAAGACTCAAAAGGGCGGCGGGATAACCACTGCGCGAAATGTTTCCCCACCCCGCCCTCCGTGGTAACGGACAAGCTCTTCGTAGCTATATGTACCCCAAAAATCGATGACCTGGTCGCTCGTCGACGACCAAATTAGCCCTCACGCATCGAGAATTTTCTGATTGAGTTTCCCCATCGAAAATAAAACCTCATCACTGCACTCTCGAGCCTTAACTACTCCGTCAAGCGGCTTATTTTCGGTGGAGCACCCGTAGGCCCGTAGCGTTACAAAACTGTATTATTATAGCGTAATACCTTCGCTTGATGCGAGACACACGCATAATGACAGTGACCGACAGACGGAAGCTACGATCCGAACACGGGCGAGGTGGGAAGTGCTGCAAGCTACTTGAGCATACGTCCAAAGTGGGTTCGCGTGTCGCGCCGGGAGAAATGCCAACCGCCCGGGCGCGGAGGCATATGGGATCATTTCAGCCTCACTGTTACAGGGACCGAGTAAAGCCGGCCTTGTGGTGTATACTTGACTTGTTGGACTCACCACGACGCCATAAAAAACAATATTCAGAAAGTTCAATCCGAAGAGTTGTCGCGAACCCGTGCACAACGTGGGATCTAAGATAAACCACCCATAGTACAGCGAGCACAAATACATTTCCCACTGCACGGCCCGAACTCCATAGCCAGGCAAACTCTGACCAGCCCTACTGTAACACTGCAACTCATCAACACCCAGATGTACTTGTGAAATTTTCTATAAAGTTTTTAGCATACCACATATGCCTCGTGGGTGTACGTGAGTGATGCCTCGTGGGTGTATTTTCGTTTAGAATCCCTCCTGTCTTGCTGTGAACTGCGAGTGGAGACCAGCAAGGCATAAGCCACGAAAACGCCTTCTCAATGTAGTCCTCCTCTGCGACACAGCCCCCAGCGATGGTGGGCACGCTCTCGAACGACGTGAAACCCCAGCCCGCAACACCAGTCAGCGTGCGGCGTCCAAACCCTCTCGGGCGCAGTGAAACGGATTTGGATTCACCGAATTCAAATGTCACATTTGCTGCGTCAAATGTGACATTCGAATCGATGCGAGTCCCAACCAAGGTTCAAGGAACCATCACACCACGTCGTTTCCACGTATGCGATTTGGATGGACTGATTATTGCGTTTTCGCGACTGGAATATTTGACTATGGCCTCCTTGCGACCCAATACGATGAGTGTGATTAAATTTATACGAGAAACATTATATCGTTATAGATAATGAATAAAATCTTGTGTTAAATCTGCACCAATGTGCGTGCTGCGATGCCTTTGACCTGGCTGTCAAATTCGGAGATCGTAATTATGATTTTACTGTCATTTAATTGTGAAAATAATGATGTCGGCGCGATGCAACGAATGTCCGAATCGGCGAAGTGAACGATTGATGACAACTCAACATTAACGTTTATTTCACAACATTAAGCTGTTTTTCTCAACATTAACACTTAAAAGGCGAATTGGTTTATTCAGTATTTCAATCAGCTTTTTTGCATAACCATCACGTTTTGACATTACTCTCACTTACTTGCGGCACTTGTGTGCGACCCATGGCATATCCACATCATCTAGACACATCCCCCGACCTATTCCAAGGTCTTGCGCACCTCAGATCACGAAATATCGCCGAGAATATCAGATATAAAGGTGCAGCCGCAACCCCAGGTAGTGATGGAAAGATACCTGAGACAAAAACAGAAAGACTAAACACAACACTAGATGAATACAAAAATAAAAAAAAAATTCTACTCACCCGAATGAGCCGGATGAACTTCCACAGTGGCTTACTGACATTCTCAAGGATAGCCCTAAAATTCCCGATACGGCCGCCGCGAGACTATTGACAGAAATCACGCACAAAGAACTTCAACAAGCATACTCGGACTGTGGTATCTCTACAGCACCAGGACCCTCAGGGATGAGATACTCGCAGTGGATCAAGGGCCCAGAGAATTTTCAAGAAGTTACTGTCTCACTTTTTAACCACATTCTTATAACTGGGAGATTTCCAAAGAGTGCAAAATCTGGAGTCATCCTTCCAATCCCTAAAAACCCCTCTGCACCATGTACAATAGATAATTCCAGACCCCTCACAATGTTGGAAACGGGTCTTAAACTATTTAATACAATAATTGCTAACCGTCTCAAAACAATACTCAACACTCACCCCATTCTCTTTCCCATTCAAGATGCCTTTCTTCCGAATAAAAACATAGATGACTCACTCCAAATTCTGAATGAAGTAATTTCGGATGCCAATAGATACGACAAAGACCTCCACGTAGTTTACCTGGACCTCAAACAAGCATTTGACAGAGCCGAATTCTGGATGAACAATTTAGCGCTCAGAAAGTTAGGACTCCCATCACAAATAATTAACATCATCTCAGACATCACCAATGATTCCTCTAGAATGGTACTTACCGAAGAAGGCCTCACAGATGAATGGTCCCTCGAATGTGGAGTTCCTCAGGGAGAAGTTTTGAGCCCACTAAGGTTTGTAGCCATTATGGACATTCTGGCAATTTGGTTAGCAAAAAGAGCAAACGGTGCAAACCCGACAGGAACCACATATGGATACGAACTGAACTCGGAACGCCAGCATAGACCAGACAAACCAGGAAATAATGTTATTCCCCCCTCCCAAAACCTAATAGAAAAGGACACCCCTTTAAATATCTTTGCACGGTTCTTCTGTGATGACATCATTCTCGTGGGGAAAACTAAAGACGAAGTTCAAGACATGCTAGGTATAGTTAATGAGTTTATGAGCTTTATCGGTATTCCCATCAATGTTAAGAAATCCAAATACTCTTACAGAAAGCGCATCAAATCCCAGGGCAAAATGGTAACACGATATGACCCATCCGATGATTTACTCATCTCAGGGGGTCATCTGGAGCCCAATACCAATGACTCAAGTCCTTCCATTGATTCGAAATGGACACCCCCTGAGTCACCAGATTTTCTCGATTTCTCCAACAGCAAAGAGGTAAACAGATACCTCGGAGTATGGTTTGCACTAAATGGGGGAATGGGACAAACAGGCGGAAATCCTTATCGACAGACTTAAATCTACTTTAATAGCCATCCAACTGCAACACATGACTCTACACCAGCTAAGATATGTTATAAATGCGGTTGTAGTTCCGAGGATGGCGTACCCCCTTAAAGTTACCTCAGCAATTGCCAACTCCTCAAAGAATGTCGCAATTGAATTGGACAAAATGATAGCTTCGTTTATAATCAAATACCTGGGTTGCCCAGTGGACACGAATCACCAAATAATCTGGACAGCAGTCTGCCAGGGCGGGTACGGTATTGATAGTGTCTTCGATATTGTAACCGCGTCGTGTATTACTGAAACTATGAACACCCTGTGTTCTGCAGATGAACACGAATATTGGCAACACAACCACACGGACCGCATCACTGATCCCCACCTCATCTCACTATACCGTAGAAACAGTAATCTATGGCTTAAAATAATAATTCAAAACATGAACAACGAAATGAGTAAAAATGCCATCTCGGGTTTCCCCTTATCACACTATGCAACCTACAGTCACACAAAAGACAAACGCTTTAACTGGTTCAGGCGTACAGGTCACATTATGGCAAAACTTGGATACGCTATCGACTCTAAAAATTACCCTGAAAATGAAGCGGGTGAAACCACATTAATCACCACCCTTCCTAGACAACTCTACATGTCGAGGAATGTTACCTCCGCAATTCAAAAATTTAACCTCAAGCACACAGGTTCCTTTCTGACTCCCTGCGGTGGAATGTTAAAAAACTGGCAAGAAAGCAAAGGCTTTTTCAGGCTGAACGGTAATAGACCCCCTGGATGGCTCACCGAAATCGAAAAGGAAATGCTTCAAAACCCTGTAGATTTGGACCCACAGGCCAGATATGTCAAGAAACAATATAGAGACAACATAGTACCCCCCGACACGGGTGAGTTTCATTGGAAAGGAAATGGTGACCGAAATTCCATCTCTCTTATTCACATTACCAATATTGACTTAGAGGCCATGTCAATACAATACACAGAATACAGTAACAATGCCACAAACCCTAATGTCTTTGTCAGAATCGAAGGAACCAACAGTTTTCAATACGACTTTGAATATAGCATCACCAATGACGGTTGCATCCTAATTCCAGCAGGTTCTATTTTCGAATATAATGACCATATGGACCCGCCTTCTTCCGTCCTTGCTAAAGTCAGTGATATTAACTCACACTATGATTACATCTCAGACAGACAGTATGAGACCATTATTGCCAGAATGAAAAACAAAACGGCGGAAGAAGAAAGTGAATATAGCTGCCCTAGCGACTCAGAAGAAGAATCTACCCCCAACGCCGAAAAGAGCAAACAAATGGAGGATTATGATATGGCAAGCGATGGTTCTCTATTTGCTGGCAAAAAGTCAGCATGCAGTGGTGCAGCATATGCCATAAAAAACTTTGACAACGGAATGCCACTTGTTCGGAAGATGAATATCCCCCCCTCAAGAACTTTCGCCGCACCTGGGCTTCCTATCAAGGAAGATATCCAAAACCCGAGTAGCACATCTGCTGAAATTGCGGGACTGCGATTCTTACTCACAGAACAAAAAGAGAAACTCCTTAAATCCATGACTCCAATGGTACATGCCATTGACTCCATGGCCGCAATATCTGCTGTAACAAAGGATGACAGATCCATGAGTGCTCGGGACAAACTACGTGAAGCTAATCGCAGAGATGTGCAGGCTGTTCGCCTACTGTTAGAAGAACTTGGCTTCTACAGTGAAGGAGACCACAGTAAAATCATCCTTAAATGGATTTACTTAGCCACTTTCAAAGTGGTCCATAAAGCTGCAGAGTTCACCAGAGTTGAAGGAGTTGTCAGAGTCAAAGATGTGCAACCAGAACCAGAGTCCAGAAGCCATAGTCCAGAACCAGAGTCCAGAAGCCAGAGTCCAGAACCAGAAGCCAGAACCAGAATCCAGAAGCCAGAGTCCAGAATCACATGCGTGGAGCAAATTTAGGATTCCAGAAATGTAAAAACAAAAGTACCAGTCTGCCGAAACCAGAGAAGCAAAATAAATGCTAAAAGGTAAAGTAAAAGGCAAGACAGACGGACAGTTGGTCCTAGTCCGATAAAATGGGAGTGGGTGGTTCCCTTGGAACCACGGGGATTTCTTGACGGCCCGGGAAAAGTTGTCGGGACGCCCGGGAAAAACTGCGCGGGCCGAAGGCCCGCGCCATCGTGGAAAGGAGTGAAAAGAGAGGAGAGGGGGGAAATGCGGCGGGCCGGGAAAAGGGGGAGAAAAGGGGGAGGGAAAATGCGGGCCGGCAGGAAAAAGGGGGTAAAAGGGGGAAAAGGGGGAAAGGGGGGAAAGGGGAGGAAAATGCGGGCCGGAGGGCGCGGTGTCTTGGGAAAAGGGGGAGAAAAGGGGGAAAGAGGAAAATGCGGGCCGAAGGCCCGCGCGGGAAAAGGGAAAAGGGGGCGGGAAAATGCGGGCCGAAAGTTGACTGAAGAGGACTTCCCGATGCTTTTCAAGCATCAAGAGGACTTGATGCAAAAGAGGTACATGGGCGTGGAATTAACAACGGCGCCTGTGTTCGCGGGGAACGGCAAGACAGCTTTTAAGAGCTTGCTGAAGGAGTTGGCGAAGTGGTGTGATGTACTACGAGAATACTTCATCAAGCGCTTTGTTCATCATGCTCAGATTTTGTGGATGGGGAAGTGCCTGGACCTCCGAAAGCTATGCGTGTCTCCTTGTGAACTTCGTGACGATCGTGTGTATCTTGAAAGAATATACACGTGGGCTGTTCAGCATGGAAAGCTCGGGTTGCCACCCTTTGAAGAAATAGAGCGGCAGCACAGCATGTTAAAGGCCCGCTTGGTAACTGCGAGAATAAGCCCCGAATATGCTAGCTGCTGGAAGGATGCCTCGGGAACCGTGATCATGCGAGACTTATTCACAGTGCCTTCGTTATACGATGGTGTCGCGGACTGGTTATACATTTTTCAACACTGCGCATTGAAGATCCAAAATGAGGCGGTGGTGGAAGGCATGGGATCCACGGTGGATCGCCATGCAACTGCAGTGAGGGGACTGAAGCAAGAAAACTATGTCATGGAAAGCTTTATCGAATACAATGGCCCTGAGTCATCGGAGGCTGATGGTTTCTTGACAGCGGCCTTGAACCTTCATTTTAAGGGTAAACCATGGCACTTCCAACATATTGATCGGCAGGGCAGAGGAAAACATATTGGCATGTCAGCCACGGTCTCCCGCTTGCACAAGCGTAAGAGCAAGCTTCCATTTATGGTTGAGGGATGGTAGAGATTATAGTAGATACGTAAGTAGAACCCCACTGATACCACATTCTAGTCATTATATGATAACTTGATAATGTATGCATGAAAGTTGTCTAGAATGCAATTCAAATTAAACTGTATCATACTTGTTATATGTCATTATGTGATAACTTGATAATTATCAATGTTTGTTATGTAAGCAGTTAAGAATTTAACTTTGACTAAGTGAAAAAAATAATTATACTCTCAAAAAAATCGGGGCATGTTTCACCCGGGAAATGGTTCCTTCGGAACCACGTGATTTTGCACTTTCTCGGACTAGGCAGTTGGTAGTCATCCCGGTGGGATGTACTGCTGCGGAGAAGGCAACGGCTCGATCGAGCACCACAGAACCCTGAACCGCCGAGACATATGCAAGGCACATGCGGGCGGGCAGGGCAGGAGATGCAAACGATAAGGTCCTTGGCAACTTTGCCACACCGACACGTGAAAGTGTAGTCGGCGGGGTCGAAGGAATCTCGTCTCCGTGTGAAGAAAAAATGTCCGAGTCACTGTCATCGTTGATCACGGAAAGCTCTACCGGGTGAGTTTGCCCTTCAGCAAACTCAACCGAGCACAAATTCAGTGAAGGGTTGTCGGGGAATTCCGGGTGAAACCTGTCCATGAAGGTCACCTGAAGGGGCTCCTCAAATTAAAAGAGACTCGTGGGCTGCTGGGTCCGACGGCAAAACCGGGTAAAGCGGCTGAGCCTCGATCTCGTGATTGGCAGGCGGTGGCACATCACACACCACCTGCGGCACAGACAATGTGCCAAGGTGCAGGGTTGCTGGCACACTGGCCGTGGCAGCACCACCGACCTCTGCAGCCGCAGCCGCAGACCGCAGAGAGGCGAGCACGCCTCGTGCGTCGGCAAGTACATCCCCCATGCCGGTTTCCGATGTAGCACGCCCCAAACCCGCATAGTGGGCACGCAATCCCACGTCGTGCCTTGTCGGGTAAGTAAAGGGCTCAGGGTCGTCACGTACCAGCGGTCGGTCGTGCTGGTGGCACAACTCGGCAAACTCCCCGTCGTGCTCGTTGTCGAAGGCAGTTTGAAAGGCCGAGACGACGAGGTCCATGTCCATGGCGGCATCACGTAGGTCCACATCCCACGAGCCACACACCGCCGGGCCACGTGCCGTGTCATGGTAGTGTCCTGGACAAAGGGGGCACTCCTGGACGAAGGCCGAAGATGCGGAGTGAAAAGAAATGCTTCGTGCCGCTTGCGTGGGACGCGATTGTGACCAATTTCCGCCCCCTTTCGCGAGCGGGGAGGCCGCAAAACGATGTTTGAATCCCACCCGACGCCCACGTCCATGAAACTTACCGTCGGGTCGACAGAAGTCAGAATAGCGCAGTGGAAGCGTGGTGGGCCCATAACCTGTGAGATATATTGTTGCGCCAATATATCGGGTGTCACTGTGAAAGGCTCATACAAGTGTTTCTGATTATAAAGATAAACGAATATAAAGCGGTCTGTGACCTAGGTATCTGTCACCTAGTACTGTACGAGTACTGGTACAGCTAACGGGAGTCAGAGCAAGTTATGACCTACGGGTCACTGAATCCAGCATATTCCAGCAATGCGCGCCATCCTGGTGATGCGCGCCATCCGGGCGAAACGCGCCTTTCAGGCGGCGTGTGCCTTTCAGGCAATGCGCGCCATTCAGGCGAATCGAGCGTTTTAGGCGAAACACGTGTTTCAGGCAACAGGCGCATTGCGATTGCAGCGAATCGAGCATTTCAGGCGAGGTGCGAACTTTGCAGCGAAACGAGCATTTTAGGCGAGGTACGAACTTTGCAGCGAAACGAGCATTTCAGGCCAGGTGCGAACTTTGCAGCGAAACGAGCATTTCAGGCGCGGTGTGAACCTTGCGGCGAAACGAGCATTTCAGGCAAGGTGCGAACTTTGCAGCGAAACGAGCATTTCAGGCGAGGTGTGAACATTGCAGCGAAACGAGCATTTCAGGCGAGGTGCGAACTTTGCAGCGAAACGAGCATTTCAGGCGATACACGCGTTAGAGGCAAACGCGCATTTCAGGTGGTGTGTGCGTTTCAGGCGGTACACGCGTTTCATTGATATGCGCATTTCAGGCAAACGCGCGGAACGCGCTTTTCATCAGGGCGGAACTAACGCGCCTTTCAGGGCGGAACGCGCCTTTCAGGGCAGAACGCGCCTTTGTCAGGCCTTTCATGTGAGGGCAGGAGTCAGGAGTCAGGGAAATGGAGACCGGGAGTATAAGAGTGAGTAGGGAGGAGCGCGCTTGCGGAGTCGGCAAGTCACTGCTGCCGGTGGGCTGCGAGCTTGAGGGTGACGTGCGTCTGCTGTGGGTCGCTACCCACCAGTGAAGTTGGTTTCGTGGACCTGCACACCAAGCCATACAGAGCCCCCAAAGAACAAGGACAGGAGCACAGCCGCTTTGGCCCAGAGGCATGGCTGGAAGGGCCGAAAGCAGGTGTCGCAGTTGGCATAGCACTGAAAGGTCACAGAACTGCGCAAAGCTGGCGTCTCAGGCGACATGGCTGCGAAGCACTGTACCCGTTGCTGGAAACTACACAGTGACAGCGGGGAGAACGCTCCCGGCGGATAAAGAACGAACTCAATATAAGATAACATACGGGAATAAATACCCGGACAGACACAAGCAGAGTCACCGAGGATGACATACCGGATATGACACGTGACAATACGAACATGTCACAGTGCATATTCCAGCACACCACCTCATCTGAGGTGAATCTACAGCTTGTGAATGCCACCACCCTAGCTACTAGAATGTTACGTCTAATGAGAACGTGAAAGTCAAGTAGCTAGCAATGATCACAAGATGCACACGAAATGATCAAATATATACTGGCCGCTAAAGAAGAACTCGTGCTGCGGAATTCCTAAGGTCTAATCTCTGCCGGCTAGTGGTCAGCAGCAAGTCAAGATGCCGCCTGTCTGCTCGTAAGAAATAGATGAAGCTGAGAAAATCTGCCTGTCGGTATAGCAAAGAACAAAGTGTAGCAACGGTCCCGCGTCTGTGCGTCCAGGGATAATGGGTGCTGTCGAACTAAGTCGCTGCCCGCAAGTGGTCAAACGAATCTCTAAAATCATCGGAAAGAATCCCCTACCTCAGCTAGTGGTCGAAACATCTACGAGAAGTGCCCTGCCTGTCCGTTTAGAAATTAAGAATAACCAGAAGAATATCCCCCATCAGAGTCGTAGCCAGCACCACCAGATCCGTAATCGTAGTGGTCGTCGTGCGAATCAGAACGAGCACCACCAGAGTCGTACTCGTCGTAATCGTTGTGCTCGTGGTTCTGCGAAAAATCGGAACCTTCGTTCACCGGTTCAGCGTCCTCAAGAAAGAAAGATGCGCTACCAGTAGAAATATTTTGCTGCGGAGAAAACTCAGTTTCTGAAACTTCTAAAACTCCACCATAGTAGTCGCCCTGGAAACCTGTGTCCAGAGCGTGCTGCTGTTCCAACTGAGAAGAAGAAAAATGCGGAGAGGCCAATAGGCCACCAGTCCCTTCCCAATCGTCGTCAGATACATCGTAATACCCAAGCGGGTATTCCGATTCATCTTCGCTCTCACTACTGTCAAAAACTGCGTGGATATCCTGCTCTGAATCAACTACATGAACGCTGGAATCTACGGAGTGATAGTAGTGACGCTCCACACGAACAGGAGGGGCCTGTTGTGGGAGCCTGCGCGAACTGGAACGTCCAGTCGCGGGTCTGGTAGTGGTAATCTGAGAAGAAACAGATCGAGTGTCTAAAATTACGTGTCCAGTGCCAACGCCCTGCTCACAGTAACAGGTCTCTGAAGAAACCAAATGATCGGACCCAGCACCACCAACTCGAGTCCTCTGAGACGATAATGATGCTCAGTATAACAGGGTCGCAAACTGCAGGAGACTGTGGAAAATGCTGTGGAGCACTCCGAAAATGAGCGAGCGCTCTAGCCTGGGCTTGGCATAATGAAACCAACTGAACGCGTTTCAGGTGGTCAACCTTCTCTAACTTCTCATCAGAAGATACCAGAAGAGCTAGGAGCTCCTCTTCAGACAAAATAGCAGAAATACTCATGTCGAAACAAATAAATCGAGCGAATAAGTAAGCCAACAAAATGATCCAAAACTACCCCGCCGTAAATTCCCAAAGTCAACCGTGCGTCTCCAAGCAAGAGCGAGAATCAGACTCCGTAGGCCACAAGAAAGATGTGCACGCTCAAAGTAAGGATAGAGCGAATACGGAATAAAATTCAACGCCAAAAATCAGTTCACGCAAACGTGAGAGGGTCCATAACCTGCTGGAAACTACACAGTGACAGCGGGGAGAACGCTCCCGGCGGATAAAGAACGAACTCAATATAAGATAACATACGGGAATAAATACCCGGACAGACACAAGCAGAGTCACCGAGGATGACATACCGGATATGACACGTGACAATACGAACATGTCACAGTGCATATTCCAGCACACCACCTCATCTGAGGTGAATCTACAGCTTGTGTACTGTACTGTCATCCTAGCTACTAGCGGAGTCACGGTTCCGATCAGAGACGGGTCAGGCTAGGGGCTATCAGAGCCCATAATAATAACCCTGAACCTAAAGTCCAGCACACCACCCGGAGCTGTGACCGTAGCCAATAGGGCTAGGCAAGCGGAGCTAACTAAACAGATAACAAACAGCACTTTACTGGAAACAGATATACTTCTAGCTGGGTGCCCGGGGACTTGTCCCGGCACAACCCACCACTGCGGCTAAGGCTAATCACACCTCCAGGATCTGAATCAAGCAGACTCTAGCCACTGTAAAGCTGGTCGGCAGAGCCGAGTTCAGCAGACGGATTCCAATCAAGAAAAGCATCCGAAGTCAATTGAGAAGAGAATTTGCAAGCACTGACACCACCAGACCCATGTGGGTCAGGCGGATCCCAAAGTGGAGTGGCAAAATCATCAGATTGCAAAGCCGCTGAGGTCGATTGAGAAAAGAACTGTGCCACATCCCGCGGCGGCAATGACGAACCAGCAGTAACCACAGGCGGGCAAAGAGAATCCAGTAATGCATCACCGGGATGAACTGTACCGTAGCCGTAGGTGGCTCCGGGCTCAACCAGGCCCCTGACACCACCGCCGACCACGAGGGTCGGCATCGCCGTAGCACTGAATAGAAACGTAGCCACCATGAAAAGAGTGAGCGCAAATTCACCGATGCCAAATGGCCTGGAGCCTCTGGGAACTCCGAACCGCCGAAATGCTGCAGCCGTCGGCGGTGCACCCCCCTCAATTTCAGTCAGGCAGACACCAGGAGGGTAGTCGGAGCCCTCCCCATCATCATCGGAGTCACACACCTCAACAGGCTCAGGGCCAACGTCAAACCAGTCAGGGTGGACAGTGATGAATGTTTTGAATGAACTGTCAGCAGGAGCCATCGGGCCGAGAGCCAGAGAGGCAGACGGCGGCACAAAGGCGGCACGGTCGACTTCACGCAAGTCAACCGGCTCATCATGCACAGGTGCAGAGGCCTTCGGCAGCAGCTGCTTGGCAGTGGTCGGCTCAGCGACACCACCAGCAAGCGGACCGCTGACCTTAGCAAATGCAACACGGCCAATGGAAAGATGCTCAGCAGGTGCAGATTCAGCAAGAGGCAGCAGCATCCTTGAACTGCTGCAGAGCCGTAGGCTCTGGAGCAAAGGAATGCGCAGACAGTTCACAGATTTCAGGTTGCCCCACGAGAGCACACAGGTGCTCCATGGACCCCTCATCCCCAGCGTCATAATACCGCTGAAAACGAAGGGCAAGCACGTCGGAGTCATAAGACTCGACGGCTTGGCAGTAGGATGCCGAGATGGACAAAGGGTGAGTGTCCTTGTGAGGACACTCACTCAGCCAATGCTTTGACCCAACGGCGCGGCACTTCTCGTGCCTGCACGCTGGGACAAAGGTGCCAGACCGCTTGTCAAAAGCCAACTCCGGAGAGGCGGAGTGAGCAAGCGGTTGCACTCCAGGTCGGTGGAAGTTGCGCGGAGTGTGTTTCCCAGGGGGCGGCTTGGAGCCACCCCTCTTAAGGGAATCCACATCCCGCTGCAACTTGACCAACTGAGCACTGAGCCGATCAATGGCCGAAGCCAGGCCAGTGTCAGTGGTGCAAGATGCAACAGACATGGGGCGCCCTGCAGTGCGCTTGCCCGAGAGCCGCCCGCAGCGGTACTGCTCGCGCACGCGCGCCTGCAGGGTGAGCAGACTCACAGCCGCACGCTGGTCAGCTCGAGCAAACGAGTCAACCAGCGTGGCGTAAGCCGGCCCAGACAGGGCAGAGAGGAATTGCCTTTTAACAGCGTCTTCGGGCAGCGTCTGCAGACGCTGTGCATCCCGAAGACAACTGTTAAAAAGACGAATGCCAGAGTCAGGGTCATGTTCATCCGAGATTCGCACCTCAAGCAGCTCAGTCAAAGACTCGAATGGAGTCGAATCATCAGCAAGCATACGCACCACCTCGAGGGTGGCACGTTTGCCGTCAGCAGGAACATCGGCCCCAGAAGCCTCTACCCAATTACGGGCGGGAGACCCTGGCGCAGTCAGCAGCAACAGCACAGAGTACAGGAGCTCATTGGCAGCAGGCATGACAGGGACATCAGCAGCAGACAGCTCAAACAGGGGTGCAATTGCCTGTGACTGCAGCGTGAAAAGCTGCTGAATTTCGGAGATCAGCTGTGAAAAAATGTCCGAAGCCGACGATTCACTGCCATGAAATTTTGCCGTTTTGTCTCCCAGAACCTTAGTTGCTGCTGTCTTCGCGCACTGAACATCGAAAGAGTCTTTCCGTAACCGCTGCACGAGCGTTGCAGCCGCAGCCGACTCGTCAGCCGAAGCCAAATGCGGCGTTGTGGGGGTAGCCGAATTTAATGCCCCAACATCATCGAAAATAGTCGCTAACTTACGCGCCCTAGCGCGTGTACGTGGCCTTTGCGGTGTATTCATTTCCAAAATGACGGTGAGATGGGGAGCGTGAGCTAGTGTGTCGGCAGTAGAGAGATCAGTGGACGCAGCGGCCAATTCCTGCAGAAGCTTCAATAAGAACAACATCAAACAGGTCATGAGCCGATTGGCTAAGAGTGGTTGCGACCCACAATACGCGGAATGCCCTCTCCACCGGCCAGGTGAAACGTAAAAGAAGTCATAGCGAGCGACGATACTGCTGCCGAAAATTGTCTCAAACTGATCTCCACTTCAAGGATAGGCCATACCGCGAAAAGGTCAACTACTGCCTAAGGGGGCGCCCACCCCATCTCTGTGTCAAAACTTAGCCAAACATGGCAACAGCTAGGCGCTGTGCCATCAGAATTACTAGGGAAGTGGTGACGCGCATAACCTGCGAGAAGAATCACAACAGAAGCACACACAACAAAAGTTGCTGACCCAATCTGCTACAAAGTTTCAAAAACCATGTCAGGCATTCACAATTTTGGCCTGAAGTGCCCTGAGCCTGTGGCTGCTGTGTCACTTCGCGCGAGAGCCTGGTGCCACCACATAGGAGTTCAAACACAGGTGACAACAAACGAGATCCGAGGGATATTTCAAAACCAACGAAGAAATTCGGCACCCCGTTAGGAGATACCGTTCCAGAAGAACAAAACAACACTTTACAATTGGGCATTCACTGCTTTCGGCCCGTATGCCGTGCGCCCGAGCTGCGGAGTGGCTCCGGAGGTGAATGCCCACAGCTTGCCACAAGACCTAGTTGGCACCTTTCGAGCAGGCACGCACGAATTCACGTCGGAACATATGTAGGAACTGCGGGCGAAAGTATGTCTCGAGCACGCGCATGGGAAAAGGGCATGGGTCAGGTATCTGAACTCAAGCTGGCGCGCCACCAACCATGAATTCCCACAACCTGTCATACAGGTCCGTTCGGGGAATTCTTCAACGTTGCCGAAGCCTGCGCAGGTCGAATTCACAAAGATGAATATCATACAAACTGTGGGGAAAACATGCGTTCGGCTACAACCTCGTCAAACGGCAAAAGTCAGGTGTCACGGCTCGTGTTAGCGCGGCTACGGTTGTGCATTCCCAAACGCCTGTCACCCTACAAAATAGGGATTATTCCAAAGGCTTGGACGGCACCATTCCGGGCGCCCGGAACCGTCCTGAAAATATTTGGTAAAATTCCAAGCCTTTGGAAACCGCCGGGAATTACAAGGTGAAGCTTTGGGTTTTTCCCTAGGAGTCCTATGGGGTTCCAAGCCGACGGTCCTACGGGGTTCCAAGGGGCTGGACCGAAATTTGTTAGTCCAATGGGTCCTGGTCGATTCCAAGCCGTTGGACCTATGTCCTCGGATTACGTATGACCGAAGTCGTCGGTCCAAGGCGGTTCCAACGGTTTGGAATTCATTTTAGACAATTCCAAGCCTTTGGAACTTTCCAGTCTGAGGTCGGCAGTCTGAAATCGGAGGTTCAACGGCTTGGAACCCCATTGGACCGGTCTCCGCGCAGCACGGGCGTGGTTTCAAAAGATTCCAAGCCTTTGGAACTTGCTAGTACGAGTAATGAAGCTCGAACCCGGAGGCTCAACGGCTTGGAACCCCATTGGACCGGTCTCAGCGCAGCACGTGCGAGGGTTTCAAAAGATTCCAAGCCCTTGGACCTTGTTAGTACGAGGAATGAAGCTCAAACCCGGAGGCTCAACGGCTTGGAACCCCATAGGATCGGTCTCTGCGCAGCACGGGCGTGGGTTTCAAAAGATTCCAAGCCCTTGGACCTTGTTAGTACGAGGAATGAAGCTCGAGCCCGGAGGCTCCACGGCTTGGAACCCCATAGGACCGGTCTCTGCGCAGCACGGGCGTGGGTTTCAAAAGATTCCAAGCCCTTGGAACCCCATAGGCCCAGTCTCTGGGCAACACGGGAGCGTGTTCCGAAATTCCAAGCCCTTGGAACTTCCCGATCTGAGAGCGGAACGCTATGAGCAAGTGCTTGACATATAGACTGATAATTCTCTGGACCGATCATTCTTGCTACGTGCAGTTCAAGACCGTCCAAGCCTTTGGAACGATTATGGAAGTGATATCTTATGGGGTCCAGGCTTAGTCCAATGGTTTGGAACCGCTTCGGAACTTGCGTTTGATGGATTCCAAGGCGCATCCAAGCCTTCGGAACCCCTTTGGAACTCCAGGTAAGTTAGTATTATCTGTACAATGCATGTTATATATTACAGTATTACAACTGGTAGGTTCTGACTTGGCAGCACGTGGAGCTCAACGAGACCGATACACTACCGCCTCGAGCGAGGCAATAAGTTAACTAATCTTCGTCATCAGAACTACTATCGCCGATGTCGCCGACAAAATCGACGTGGCGGTCAAGCACGACGGCAAGCACGTCTGTCCGATGTCGAATATTTAATGGAACCTTGTTACCGGTATACCGCGCAAGCCGCAAAGGCTTCCATGGGATGGGCGCCACGACCACTTGATTGTTGATGTCCTTCGCTTCGATGAATGCATCTTTGGTTTCCCATGGCATATCGGTGCGCAGGTAGATGTTTTGCGTGACCGCATCGGAAAGAGCAGCTTCGAGGGGAAACCATCTACACTTCACAAGAATATATGTGTCAGTGTGCACGACAAGCTTGACGACCTTCAGAATTTCGCCATACCTGCCATCAGAAGTGAAAGAATCATGAACACCTGCAAATCGAGATCTACAAGGACGCTTTGGTCCGGGCGTCCGGAACCGTGTGGCAGCATGGTTCCGGACGCCCGGAACGTCTCGAACTTTTGAATATTTAAACAGATTTAATGAAACGTAGCTTGACCATGGTCCAAACGGCCGGAACCTACACTCCACTCTTATACAGACGTCTGGAACATGTATAGTTGGCATGTCTCACCTGTCCTGGTCGTCTTCTTGCTGCTTCTGTACATTCCAGACTTTAAAGACAGACTTGAAATATCGATGACAAGTAGCCTTGTTCATGTCCCTTTCCAGCGATCTGTAATTAAAATTGCGAACTTTGACGTAAGCATACTCTGTCCACATTCTCGGTGGTGCCAAGGCGTAACTCATTTCCATCTCCGTAAACGGAATGACTTCCCCTGTGACGGGGCTCTTGCGCCAGGTTTCAGGTTGATGAAGTATCGGCCTCGTCAAGTTTTGACCTGGGCCACTGCCCCTGCCGCGACGAGCCGCCAAGCGACGTCGGTTTTGTCTAATGTTCCTGCATGGTCCAAATGCCCGGAGGCCACGTTCCGGGCGCTTGGACGTTAGTTCCGGGCGAGGGGAACACCAATAAACTGCGTACGTGAATGATTAGTCAAAAAAAGCTTCGGTCAAGCAAACATGCATACCTCGTGTAATGGTCTTCAGCACGATTAAATTCTCTGACAATGTTCCCGTACCACTCCACGTTTGTAGCCAGCCAAGCTTGTATCTCCTTCTTATCATCTACGCACCGCAAAACGGAAATTTGTTAAACAATGCGTGCTTTTGACGATCTAATTCCAAACGCCCGGAACCAAACCGGAACCTGGGTCCCGGGCGCCCGGAAGGGTGTGGATGGAACGAGCCCTATTGGCTTGGGCTTTGTCTAATGAAAGGTCCAAGCAAGTTCCAACCGGTTGGACCCTGCTCAATGATACGTTTCCAAACCCCTGGACCGAAATTGGACGATATGCACTTAAGTCTGGACAGTACCTGGTGTCGAGTAGACAAGTTTGCCCTTCCTCTCGTTGCCGGTCGCCAACATCAGGGACACGGTGTTCTCGCTACGTGGTTGGCTAATGGTTGGTGGCGAACCATTCGCCTGTAGCAACTGGTATAAGCCGCGTACCAGACTTACCATGCGTTTCAACTCCACCCCTTTCATCATGCTGGCGACAGGGTGCGAGCGAGTCCTGATGATCCGTCTCAGCTCGCCGAAGAAGCTCTCTGGAGCGAACATCCAAAGATCGGGAACTGGTCCTTCGTCACGCATCTGATCCGGAATATGAACGAGCTGGTGCGTTGCAATGACGAAAAGCTCAGGCGAGAGCTCAGCTTCCATGATGTCACGGACTTCCAATACCCTTGTCTTCAAGGCGTCCATGCCAGTTTTATGATGCTGAACCGCACGCCCAAAACGGAATAAATCAGTATAGCCTGAATGAATAGGTTCCGTGCTACCGGAACATTGATCCAATGTTGGTCCGGCCGCCCGGAATTGTGGTTCCAATCCGAAGCATATGAACATGAGCAACAACCATGAAGCAGGTCCGAACGTCCGGACTATGGCCTCCAAACGGTTCCAAGCGCCCGGAACATGGGGTAAGCAGTGTTTATACTCACATCGATATCAATGGTTCTGCTCACAATCTCGCGGACCACCGTCGTATATTTCCCAACGTAGGAAGCGAATTCCGGTTGTAGCACATGGCCATCACTGTTCATCCACGCGCTGACAATCGACATGAGTCCACTTGTGATAGCAACTACGCCATGATGTGCTTTCAACTTGCGTGGCGTAGTTTGCGTTCCCGCCTTGATTTGCAGAAACTTCCTCCCAATCGGCCCCGAATCTCGGGTAAACTTGAGCCCTCTTACCCATGGGATAATCTCCTTCAAGGCCTCCTTAGAAGGGGACCACGGAGAGGGTTTCACTACAAGAGATCGATCCCACACACACGCACACAACCTATCCTGGTTCAATACGAAACCTATACAATCTTAATTCATTCATGAAGAAACGTTCCGGGCGTTCGGAACCCACCCTCCAACGTGTGACAGGGGTGTGGATTATCTACATTCGTTCAGAAAATAGCATTCCGGGCGTTTGGAACCCGTTATCCAACGTGTGACAGGGGTGTGGACCATCTACATTCATTCAGGAAATAGCATTCCGGGCGTTTGGAACCCTTACACCACCGTCTATCAGGGGTTTGGACCATCATAATATTGGACAGGTGGTGTACTCACATCTCAGCCGTTCTGCTGGGCTCCGGTTGTCATTTTCATTCCTCCTTGGTATAGGAATAAGCCACGGCCTGTGCATCTGATAGGCCCTCGCAAAGTTTCGGCACTTTAAATTCCAGTCATCACCGAGAATCGCTGACACAATCCGGCAGGAGTTGTTGGACAAGATGTGCATGACGTCGAAAAGCAAGTCGCGTGGCAAATTAAACTTCACAATCTTGGTAAAAGCACTCGATCCTTTGATCCCACTCCGTGCCATTTTGTCCTTAATGACTTCCGGATGCATACCCGCTTCGATCATCCCGTCGTGCAGGTGCTGCAACTCCCTCACTTCTTTGTCCGTTCTCATCGCTGGCTCTTCACCTGCAAACATCATAAAAAACACGATACAGTTGAAAGAATATTGTGTAAAACCACGAGTACACAGGTCCGGCCGTGGGGTGCATGGGTTCCGGGCGTGTGGAATTACTAGCTTTGATCTCTCCATATTTTCCCTATAATGGTCCAACCGGCCGGAACCGGGGCTCCCGACGCCTGGAAGTACAGTCAGAAATATTTTGAAATCTGTCCAACCGTCCGAATACATACTAGGAAGAATGCAGCAGGGATCAGACTTACTTGGATTTTGTTGTAGCATCTGCGCGTAAATCGTCTTCTGCATGCAAGACTCTGCCTTTGTTGTCCCGACAATCCAACATTTGGAACATCCCATCCTCGCGTTTGTTCCATACACGTTCCCCGCTTCGGTCAATCCGACATAATCCTCGAGCACCTTGTACAACTTGACTCGAACGGTGAAAGGCTTGTTTTCGATAACGTCCCACACCCGGCAACCGTTCTTTTCGATGTCAATAATCTCGTCCACGAACTTGTGGTAGAAGAGTTGGGCATCTTTGGGTTTGCCATCAATAATGCCCCAAAGCACAATGAACTCGCTTTTGCCTCGAAGATGTGCAGGGTAATTCACCACTTGGCAGGTTATAGGTGTCACAGATCCCAGTTTATCTTTGAATTTCTCGATGCCGTCCGCGCATAACACCACAGAGAGGTTGCGCTTGTCCTTGAAGAACTCCGGGTCCTCGAGCATGGTCCTCTGCCAGCTTCGTGAATCTACACCCGCACTAACATGTCTTAGTCCAACCGGTCGGATTAGGTATTCCACACGCTCGGACTATGCTAAGACAACAAAACAGGTTGTTGTAACATATCCATTACGACCAGACTCGTATTCCACACGGATGGAACGCCATTCCGGGCGCCCGGAACGTGCCATCCATGCAGATTTACTCGCAATTATCTTTGTTAATCTACATCCGCAAAATTCCAAACGGCCGGAACGTTTGGTCCACACGTTTGGACTATACCAAGACAACCAAAATGGGTGTAGTGACATATCCAAACGGCCGGACGCATGTTCCATCCGGGTGGAGGCATGGATCCGGGCGCCCGGAATAAGCAATCCATGCAGTCTAATTGACAGTGTTTACTCACCTAATATTCCAGTGCTTCTGACGATCGGCTCATCCAAGTCAACTTTCTCCCATGAACGTGCCATCTGTGCCTGCACCGGATCCATGAAAAGGGCCTCCAGTATCCTTGTCCACGGCCACCAGCGGAAAACGCACTTGGCCCTTCCGGGTTCCCACTTGCCATCGACCATTGATGGCTCCTTGAACCGGCCGTGGTTGCATTTCGGACACGTCGGTGCCTCTTCGGGAAGCAGATCTTTGAAAAGAAAATTGCACTTCTGGCACACATCCATCTCGTTGTACTTCATGAGGAAATCCTTGAAAAACCGCACGCACGCTTGGTAGGTATGAGGTAGTGCTACCTCGTCATCGGTCGAGATTGATTCATCGTCGACCTCCAAGCCGCATACTCGACGTCGCAGAATTTCCAGGATTGTGTCAAAGTACGCCTGGGTCGAGTTATGGTTGGAGTGGGCCTCAAGTAGATCCAGTATGAAGCGGTTTGCAAGGGTAGTCGATTTGTCATGCACATTTTCTCCCTCCTGCAATTTAGTCACACAGCATCTGATTGATTTTGGTCCAGAGGGGTTCCGCACGTAAGGACGCACCGTTCCAATGACTTGGAATAGTGATATAGTGCAGTTTTCGGAAGGCATTCAATCTGTGCGTATTGAACTTACCATGATGAATTCCGGGTCCCTTGTTCGGTCGTTTTCACGTTGCTCGCGCGCATCACTTTCCTCCTCCTAGAATACGGCGGGCATCCACTCCCATCAACCCAGCAATCCTGAACTAATAAGATGCGATGTAAGAATCTGGCTTACAGTGATGGCTCTAAAGGTGTTCCAAAGGCTTGGACGATGCTTGGACTCTTCTTCGTGGGGGAATCCAAGGTTGTTCCAAAGGCTTGGACGGGGCTTGGATATTGTTAAACAATGGTTCCAACGGCTTGGACGGGATTTAGAACTCACCGAGTCGGACGATGCATACTCAATCGGGCTGAAGAAGTTTTCACGGATCTTCCGGAGCATCCGTTCGGCATGGTCATGAAGATATGTGTCATCCTCGTGTTCTTCCTCTTCGTCCGTCTCTGATGGTGGATCCGTCTCACCGTCATCATTCACACTTTCGGCACCGTCAAGAGAGTCGTTTTCTTCATGATCTCGGTCATTGGAGAGGCGTGCGACGGGCGGATGTAGGACCAAATGCCGCTTAATCTGTCTTTTGGAGTAGCAAAATCGGAGGCTGCATTGATCGCATGGGCATGGAGTGCCTTCCGCGTTCTCGTTTCGAGCTAGTCCACGCCTTTGCCTAGCCATTATTCCTGCGAATCCATGTAAGAAGTGTGAGTTGTCTGACCGGACTTGTAAGGTTTTCAGATGCATTCCGGGCCTCCGGACCCATGGTCCGGCGCGTGGGAACGTGGTTCCGGGCGGTCGGAATTAAATACCTTCAACATTCGGCAAAAGTCCGGTTTGTCACCTTTACATCAGGGTTTCTACGTTTTTAGGCACAATCCGGGCGCCCGGACAGGCCAGGGATTACGGTGTCCATCGGTTTGGAAAAGCCATCTTAAAAATCGACTAGGTCCACTTCTGGGGATTAATCCAAGGGCTTGGAAGTCCATTGGAACTGGACATTTGCTCCCACTTGAAAAAATCCATGCCTCTGGAATTCCAAAGTGAAGTATTGGAATCGCACAAAGTTATTTAGAACGTTTTGAGGATTGCAAAAATCACCTAAGGACCAATATTCCAACAGGTTGGCCCACTCAAACCAATGGCATGGAACTTTTTTGGTAAAAATCGACTAGGTCCACTTCTGGGGGTTTATCCAAGCCCTTGGAAGTCCATTGGAATGGGACATTTGCTCCCACTTGAGAAATTCCATGCCCCTGGAATTCCAAAGTGAAGCCTCTTATTTCAAAGCTTAACACTTGGCTGTTTTTTGTGTAAAAAGCCCAAAAAACAAAATTTCGGAAAATTTTCTGTTTTTTTGAAAAGTGGACATATGTTTGCCCCCGATGTTTTTGATATGCAGCGACGTGAAAAATGCAGAAAATTTGTTTTCTACCGTCAATTATGCACATCTTACGGGAAATTTCTAAAAATAGAGCTGCGACGAATTCTGTAGAAGGATTTGCTCCAAAAAAGGAACAGTCCCGTGAACGTCGGCGTTTTTTTGCTATCGACCCGATCCCAGGGTGTGGAATTAACGAAGACCGTCAGATTTTTCTGGTAGTCAAAATGAAACATCTAAGGGTTCCTATAGTGCACATGCACAAGTAATCGGCTGGTAAATTAACGAAGACCGTTCGATTTTTCCAGAAATCGAAACTCAAAATGGCTAAAGGTGATACAGTGAACAGGAGGGATGTGCGCACATCCCAGCTGTTCACCGTAAACCTTTAATGGGATTCGAACCCATGACCGCGAGCTCTGAAGAGCGACGGCTTACCATCTGGACTATCGATAAGTCAAGATGGAAAACACGGCAGCGATTGCAATGTCATACCCGTCGACGGAGGACAGAGGTGACAGCAGTCGCAGGTCCGCTCGAAATTCAAAATTTCGTAAAAGAGCGCGATAACGCGATCCAGTCGCTCGGACCAATGCACCAAGCCGCCGGACCTGCCTTGGAACAGATTTGCGGCCGTTGCGGCCGTTGTGCGTTAAAAGAGAGTCAAACTATTTGCAGCACACCACCGTATTCAAGCCGTACCGCAGAAAACCCACACCGTAGAAAAATGACACGACTACTAAGGAGAAGCGATAGGAAGACCCCACCGCCAAAACAAACTGTAAAGAAAAAGCTGCTGGACAGGTCGCCGCGGCAATCTGCTTTGACCGATACGAACGACTCCACCACCCGCGCTCTAATGGCAAGAATCGCGGAGATGGAGCAACGTCTCTCCTCTCATCCGCAGTCTTCAAATCCCCCCGCCGCAGTAGTAATGCAGACAGCTGGCGGGGTTGCTGGCCCCACGCAAGACGACATCAACGACATGCGTTCGCATGGCCGGGACATTATCGAGAAGAGAATGGAGAAAGGCGACATACCGGTGGGAGCCACCTCCTCGCGATTAAAAAGCTCCTTAGTCCGCGATGTTATCGAGGAGATTCACGCGGTCACGCCGTCTGTCCCGAAACGCCAAGTGAGCATGTACCTGACCAGCCGCTTAGCGTATTTGAAAAATACCAAGGCCACAGAAGGACGCTGGAAACAGAAGTTCACCAAACAATTTCCGGACGGGTACTTCGCGCGCTACGAAGGCCCCGCAAGGGGCTTCCGATTATTTGGAAGAGCCGAGTCCTTGATCACCGCTGCTGAGACCGAGGCGATCCTCAACTTCCAGGAGGCTGGGCGTCCGAAGTCGGGGCCGCTCTATGATGCCGTAAAATCTATCAATGGATGGACAAAGGAGTCCATCCCAGACGATGGACAAGGCGAAGAAGAAGAGAAGAAAGTCAAGGTGGAGGAGCCCCCTCCGCAAAAGCAAAAGGTGTGTACTGCCGCTGGAACCGTGGTTCCAAACAACTGGAACTGTGAGTCCACGGGTTTCTTTAAGTAACTTTATTTCACGCACGAGCACGGGCCTATTCCAGCGTTTGGAACTATTTTGGAACCCCTTTGGAACTCCTTTGGAACCGTTTTTTAAATATCGTCCAAGCCTTTGGAACCACCGTTCCACCCGTGACTGACATATTGTTGTGTCTTTCGTTTCGAATATACAGGAACCGTTGACCGAGAGCGAAGAAGATGGTAAGCTCACCAGCGGTCGCTTCGTCGAAATATTCCACGGTGCCCAGAAGGGGCACAAGTCGCGGCCGCCAGCGGACACGGATTCCTTCACGAACATCTCAAAGTTTTGCATCGCGCGCGGTTTGTTAGACGTGGTGGGGGAGGGCCCAACGGGCGTGGCAAGTCTTAAGGGACTTGTCGTGCCCAAGGACTGCGTGGAGGTAACCCTCTACGCAATAAAGGACGAAGAAGACTACATCTTCCGCATGCTCTCCCACCATGCGGAGGGCATCAAACTTTTAAAAAAGAAAATGGGCAAGGAGGCAAAGATCAAGGGCGAGGACCTCGCCCACGACGACTCCTCTATTGTCCCCGCCGTAAAAAACAAGCCCACTGTCTGGTTAGTCCCTACCCATTGTTTTACTATTTTCTTTTTACTTACGCGTATGTGTTGTTTTACGCAAACCACACCGTCCCAGGTTTGGACGGGCCGTTCCAAGCCCTTGGACTGACCGTTCCCGCCGTCTGTACTCCGCAGGATCCCCACAAAATATGTAAGAAACAGCACGGTGCAAACCGATAAGAACGTCGACTTCGGCAAGAAAAGGAAAGCTGCTGCTCCTGAAGGAAGCAGCAAGCAGCAAAAGAAAGAGGAGGAAGAGAAAAAGGGTGAGGAGGTCGTCGACGAAAAGGAGGGTGATGAGAAAGATGATGACGAGGATGAGGATGATGAAAAAGGGGATGAGGATGATGAGGAGGATGCGGCAGCATGACTGCTATTTTTGTCAGAATATAGAGCTTGTTAGAGCCCAGACAATAGAGCAATAGAGAACCTTTACGATTCTTTGTGTAAATATTTCAAACAGCAATACATATCAATAGCACCTTTGTACTGCATATGCATAATAGCAAGCTCGTGGACCAATGGTTCCAAGCCCTTGATACCTGTTTGTATGTATATAGAACAAAAACAGATTGGAACCATAGTTCCGAGCGGATGGACCTATACCGGTCCTTACGGTTGGAACCGTAGTTCCGGGTGGCTGGAACATTTTTGTAAATAACCACTATAAAAGGTCCCATTGAGTTCCAAGCCGACGTCCAAACGGTTCCTAATGCAGTCCAAACGGTTGGAACCCGTTTGGAATGTCGTCATTATATGGTCCAAGCCGCGTCCAGGCCGCCGGAACCCCTTTGGAATCATTAATCATAATATGTCCTACCGGGTTCCAAGCCGATGGTCCAAACGGGTCCTAACGCGTTCCAAGTTATGACCAAGCCGCTGGAACCCGTTTGGATTGTCGTTATTATATGGTCCAAGCCGCGTCCAGGCCGCCGGAACCCCTTTGGAATCATCAATCATAACAGGTCCTACGGGGTTCCAAGCCGACGGTCCAAACGGGTCCTAATGCGTTCCAAGCTGTTGCCGAGCCGCTGGAACCCGTTTGGAATGTCGTTATTATTTGGTCCAAGCCGCGTCCAGGCCGCCGGAACCCCATTGGAATCATCAATCATAACAGGTCCTACGGGGTTCCAAGCCGACGGTCCAGACGGGTCCTAATGCGTTCCAAGCTGTTGCCGAGCCGCTGGAACCCGTTTGGAATGTCGTTATTATTTGGTCCAAGCCGCGTCCAGGCCGCCGGAACCCCTTTGGAATCATCAATCATAACAGGTCCTACGGGGTTCCAAGCCGACGGTCCAGACGGGTCCTAATGCGTTCCAAGCTGTTGCCGAGCCGCTGGAACCCGTTTGGAATGTCGTTATTATTTGGTCCAAGCCGCGTCCAGGCCGCCGGAACCCCATTGGAATCATCAATCATAACAGGTCCTACGGGGTTCCAAGCCGACGGTCCAGACGGGTCCTACGGTATTCCAAACCGACGGTCCAACGGCTTGGAAGCCGATTGGAATTTTACGTAAATTCCAAGGGGGTTCCAAGGGCTTGGATAGCAAATGTCCAGGTCCAAGCCCTTGGACCGCGGCTTGGACGGGGCTTGGACCTGGACATTTGCTGTCCAAGCCCTTGGAATTCCCAGTGTTAACGCCAACGCCTCTCAAACACATACCTGTCCTACCGGGTCCTATGGGGTTCCAAGCCGACGGTCCAAGCCCTTGGAATAATCCTTATTTTGTAGGGTCACATACGCCGGTTTGAGCATATACAGCAAGCAATGTCGCTGTCGTGATGTCACTTCGGGTGATGTCGTGCTTGACGCTCTGCGGTGCTCGCGGATCGGCACGGGCTGGTCGCGGCGACGTCAATGTAGCGCTTGGCGAGGCGTCGTGCATGATTTATACTGGGAGGGAGATCTGAGCTGGAGGGTGAACGTGATACTGTATGCTCCAGGCGCTCGAGCGGAGAATGAACTGGGGTAGGGCCGTGGACCGAGGGGGAATGACAAGCACGAAAAGGAGGGGGTCATGTTTGGGGCGTTTGTCGACGGCCGAGACGGGCGCGATGGGGAAAATGTGGTTGGGTCTGACATGGGTTGCGGTGGCGTAACTAAATATGGGGGGCCTGACAGGCTTTTCAGGGGTGCCCGAGGGACCCCTTTCAAACGTGTTCAGTGTTGTGACACGCGTTGGCGGCCTCACTCCTCTCTGGGGAGTCCCCTTCTGCCGCCCTTATGGCCCGTGCGGGTATCTCGCCGGCTCGCATCGTGGGTGACCGCAGACAGGACGAGCCCAGACACCCGCCACGGCCTCGGGATGCTCAGCCCCAGACATCCGGGCAGGGAGCTCACCGGTCTGGGGGTGACAGGGGTGCAGCTCCCCGCGCCAGACAGGGCCGCGGTGGGAAGAATCGGCAACAGAACATGAAGGGGCACAGGAAGCGCTCGCACCCTTCCCCTCATGCCCCTCCGCAACGGCCTCAGAGACCCCAACAGCCTGCACCCGGTGGTTCACCGCGGACTGCTTTGCAGGTGACCCGTGATGCACAGGGCCGCCACACGGTCCCTTCCGCCGTGATTCTTGCCCTGGTGGGGTGCAGAGTGCCCACATGGCAGGATTCCACCCCGAGGCAGGGAACATATCAACCCCCTATGGCCGCTCTGTGGCCGTACGATGAGGGCTGTGGCCGAGGTTTGGCCGAGTGTGCTTTTGCTTGTTGGCCGAAACGAATTATGTAAAATTTTGAAAATTCCCCCGAAATTTTGCGATTTTAATGATATTGACATACATAAAATTAAAATTTTACGCCTGCGGCGGGCAATTTTAGATTTTGGCCGGGATGGCCGAAATTTGGCCGATGGAAATTTTGAGTGTTGGCCGTACGACATAAAAGTTTGATATGTTCCCTGCCCCGAGGGCACGCCTATTGCAGACGCCCTGGCAGAGTTGGATGCGGCTTTCCTCGATCCGGAGGAGGATGTTTAATTGTTTATGAGTCCTGCCTGTACTCTAACTCATTGGAGCTTGGGGAGGCCCCGCCTGACATTCCCGCGGCACAGGCGGCTGCCGTAGTGCCGCACTCTGCCGTTGCCAGTGAGGAGCCTTGGACTCAGTCGGAGTGGGATATTTGGGATTCGTGTGGCCGATCGGAGGAGAGGTACTACGAGGCTGTCACCTGCTTCAACTCCTACCAAGATCCTGACGATGGAGAGTGCACCGACGGTGAGGCTACACCTGCTCAGCTCCACCTTGTTGTGCACCAGCCTCCGGACCCGGTCATGTCCGTTCAGCACTTCAGTGTTGAGCCGCAGCAGCCGGCTACACCGGCACCCAACGTGCAAATCACCACAACCAACTCCGAGTTCCCTGGAGTTGTGCAGCTGGTGTCCTGGTGAGCCCGGCACTGCAGTCCCGGCCCAGGGGTCCTGGTGGCCCGGGCCGCAGGCCCTATGGGGCCGGCCACTTTCTGTACTTGAGCCTGCTGTGTATTATTGCCTTCTCTAGTTCGGCCGATGCCGTGCAGTCTGGTGGTGACTCCGGTGCCGTGCTGGAGATGCACCCGCGGGCTCTGGCACTATGGCATGCTGTCGCCTGGAGTCTGGCTATATCAGTCACGGGGGACTAGATATCCAGTACTGCCCCCTGTAGGACATTCCTCGATGCATGTGACAGATGACTGCATTATTCGGCTCGAGACCGCGAGTCACAACGATAGAGACCGCGAGCCACGTGTTAGTGCTACCAGCGAGACACTTTACGTCTGAGAGACACTTTACGTCTGTCAATTAGCCGTACTCGTACAGCCGTGCATAGCTCACGTAGCATAAGCTACTTAGACTCTCTTATTCTCATATGTTATATCTTTTACAGACACATATCTCACGTTCAAGCCTCATATTTTTGCTTACAGCGATAGTTATAAAACACCGATATACAGAATATTCTACCCTGTATGTGTTTCAAACTATCTATTAGGTTATGATTTACCACCGCGCGCCACTGCTGTTTCTGATCTCACGCCCGATTGTCTCAGTCAGCAAAATTATTTGATGATTGCCTTTTGCGGTTGAACTAACCCTCCGCAGGTCAACCCGGCGTTAATTTTACATTGCTTTTACCTTTTATGATTGGGAATTCTTCTGCTGGATGTGACACACCGTGTGTCACTTCCTGTTATCTGTACTAGTACTCAGTACAGTACGGGTGTCACAGGTTTAGGGTTTCCGGCATAAAGCCGAGACTATCTTATGTTTATCTACACTTATGAGAAACACCGAAAGTGAAAGCATTCTGACCGTAACCCCATATATATCCGTTGCTATATATCTCACAGGTTATGGTGCGCCAGGCACCTTCCACTACTTTTGGTAGCATGATTGGCTAAACGCCTCCGCTTGGTGGGGCATT